>CATIWM010081114.1:0-46610 GCA_949671775.1 Mallotus repandus
AAATAAAAATAGTAGAAAAATATTAAAAATATTAAGTAAAAAAATATTAAAAAAATAGATGAAGATAGTAAAAAATATTGAAAAAAAAAATAAAAATAATATAAAGAAAAAAATTGTTGAAAAAATAAATAAATAAATGTTAAAAAAATATAAAGTAAAAAAATCAGTAAAATTGATATATTTAAAAAAAAAAGTTATAAAATTAAATTTAAAATTTTTTTAATTTAATAATATTTTTGAAATTTTTTTTTATTTTTATACATTTATATAATATGCGAAATTTTTATTAGTCAAATATATACAAATAAGCTTTATATCTATATGGGCTGACCCAATTCCAACTCCAGCACTGACCCATTTGCGTCAAATGAAAGCCTATATAGAAAGTAGGCTAGAATGGGTTTTTGCAGTTAGCCCTTGCAAAATATAATTAGAATGAGTTGGATATAAATGAATTTCTTACTGAAAATTTATTTATAATTTTTAAATATGTTTGGTTTAAATAAATATATTATAAAATTTATTTATAAATTTAAATTTTAAATTTATTAAATTAATTATAATTATATTAAATTATAATAAAATGGTTAAACTTTTTAAATAAATTCTATAACTTTTAAGTCTATATTTCTAAAATGATTAAAATATCTCTCATGATTTTAATTTTTAAAGATATTTTTCTATTTAAAGAGATATTTTTTTGTATCAAAATTTAAAATAAATTTGAATTATAAATTTATATCAAATACAATATCACAAAATATATAATTCATTTGAAAGGAATTCATAAACTATTTATTTGAACTAAATATATTTTATTAAAAAAAAATTATCTAAAAATAAATTTATTTATTTGAACTAAATATATTTTATTAATAAAAAATTATCTAGAAATAAATTTCATTTGAAAATAAAATAAATTTTTAGGTAGAATTAAATCGAATATAATGTTAATTAAAATAATTAAAAGGCATTCAACCACTATTTAGGGGTGTAATCGAATTGAACTCTGACTAGCTCGAGTTTATTCATTTTATAATTAAATTGAGCTTGCTATACCACTTGATGTTCATGAGTTTAAACGAACCTAAAAAATTAAAAAAAATACAAACTATAAACTAAAATTATACATTAAAAAAAATTATTTACTAGATAAATTATAATATATTTAATAAAAATTAAGATTTTATTTTAATAATATAGTTTTTAAAATATTTTTTACAATATAAATTTATATATTATATATTTAAAATTAAATTATTAAATATTAAAATTACGAAATGACTCGTGAGCTTCTATTTGAACTCGTAACTCACGAGATTCTATTTAAATTTATTCGCAAACTTCACGAATCAAGTTTTATATTGATTAAATTCAGTTCGTTTATTAATTTAATATATAAATTTAAATAAATTTTTATCGAATTAAACATCCAACAATTCCACTCATTTATAACCTGTCACTGCTGGCTTGATTACAAACTCTTGCTATTGAGTTAGGCTTTTTCTCTGTATATAAATATACGAAATTGTAGTGTTATTTTTTCTTGATTTTTTTTTTTTACCAAACTTTTTTCTTGATTTAGATGCTTTAAAAGATGGTAAATTATAATAAGAAACAAAAATCTGATGTAAGTTAAGTACAAAGGAACAAATATTTATGAAATGCCAAAGTAAACTAACTATAAATTAAATACAAAGCACATGAGCCAACAAACTTTACATTGACTTGCTAGGTTGCTGCTGTGGGCATTTTGCTTCTGTTCGACCATCATTTTACGCAATTGGTGTCCTAAAAAACATTTTTATTTAATTTATTATTTATTTGTGCTCTCTTTTAAAAGGCATTTATTAATTTAAGTCTCGTGTCGAAGCCCTACTCCACTCCTCTCCTCTCCTCTACTCTAATCCAACTCCGAACAACTAATACTTTGGTAAAAAAAAAAAAAAACCATTTATTAATTTATCACAAGCATGACTTTATAATTCACCATTTAAAAGGTAATCTTTTTCTTTCTTTTTTTTCGCTTCTTTGTATGAATGTGTTTTTTTGAATGATAGAAAATCGTCTTCCATAACAACAATCCATAATTTTTTTTCAATAGAATAGACTAGATTCAATAACAATATACTAAAAATAAGGTAATTTAGTGATATAATTTTTAAAAAATATCAATATATTAAAAGTTCAACTGTTGTTTCTTCTATTTTGTTTAAAAAATTATATATCAAAATATAATATAAATCATAAATAACAAAATAATAATATTTATATTAATTTATATTGTTGCTTTTACGGCGTAATTATATTAAAAATTGAATAATTTAATAATATAACATTTTCTAAAATATAAATAAATTAAGAATTAAATACATGTCTATACTCTCTTCTATTAAAAAATAATATTACTATCCATTATTTTAGCATTAATAGTGAATCAATTTTAATAAATAATATTTTTATTTGAATATTAACTATTTTGAAATGGAATTTTTTTTATCAGTAAATTGTTACTCAAAATGTCAAGTCAAAAGGGTTCATTTCAAAAACAAACATTTTTAGAATTTTTTTTTTTCAAAAATAAAATAAAAATGGTAGTGACAATTCAATATGCAGGCTTTTTTTAATAAGAAAATGCAAATAAAAAGATTAAGAAAAATAGAAGATAGGCTTAAAAATCTAACTACAGAGTAATATGGTTGAAAGTTGAATCAATTCAAGAATAGTATATGTTTAGATGATGATTTGAGGGCAAGTCACCTTCTAGATTACATCTCTATTTATTCAACAAAACCCTTCTTAATTTTCCCATATTAAATCCAAATCATTTTTTTTTGGTTGAAAAAAAAAATAAAAAGAGAAAAGAACAGCTCTCTTTCTCTGAGTCTCTGTCCATCTTCATAGACCTCGTCTTCCAACATGGATTCCACACATCCCACCTGGAATCCCGAATCCGATAAACCCTAGATTCACAGATCACACGTAACTTCAACACAAACACACACATTTACATATACAGAAACAATCTTTTTTTTTTTTTTTTAAGCTTTCTTCAATTCCATTTTTCTTTAGAATTCTAACCATTCTCTTAAAATCTCCAGCTCCAAGACCCTAATAACAAACCAGCCCCAATTGGTTTTGGGATTTTTCATTTCTTTCTTTCTTTCTTTCTCTCATCTATTTTTTTTAGTATGCATAGATCTGGAGCTGCTATGGCTTGGAATGTATTCAGGTTTTGTACAGCCCTTCGTGGCCTTGGCTCGATCATGATCTTGTTAGTTCTTGGGGTTGTCGGTGTCACCTATTACGCTGTTGTCTTGACCAATTATGGCCCTGCTTTGCATGATGGCGGCTTTGACACTTTCACTGCTCTTGCTGTCTTGATCCCATTTCATTGTCTGGTAACATATAATAACTGCTTCAAGCTCTTTTCTTTTCTTTTTTTTTTCAACAATTCTTTAAAAGATTGCAACTTTCTATCTTTTGTTCCAATTTGATATAAATGTTAATAAAAACATGCTAGCTTCGGTTGTTTTCTATTTGTGTAATTCAATTTCCTTTTTTGTTGATTGATTGGCCGAGTAGTGGTCAGATGCGGATCTTGGCGCTTTCTTTTTTAATCTTAGTTTTAAATAGTGTTGAATAGCATATGATTCAGCATTATGAGAATGGAACTAAAAGTAGATTGTTTAAATTTGCAGTTGGCGATGCTATTATGGAGTTACTTCTCTGTTGTTCTAACCGATCCAGGTAGCGTGCCTCCCAATTGGAGGCCTGCTATTGACGAGGAAAGAGGTGAAGCTGACCCTTTGAATGCCTCAGATTTCAATAATTTGCCAACAGATATATCCAACCAAAGAATTCGTTATTGCCGGAAATGCAACCAACTGAAACCACCAAGATGCCACCATTGTTCTGTTTGTGAGTTTTAAATGTTTTTTCCCCGTTACTGCCTTTTTTAGTAGAAAGGATGATCAGATATTTTGTTTCTTTCAGGTGGGAGGTGTGTGCTAAAGATGGACCATCATTGTGTTTGGGTTGTAAATTGCGTTGGTGCATTGAATTATAAGTATTTCCTTCTGTTTTTGGTAAGTTGTGCTTTACCGGTAAACCTTTTGTTTTTTTTTCTTGATATTTTTGTATGTGTGTGTAGCTCCTATCTCTTTATTTGTGCTTTTTTTTACTTAACATATATGCATTTGCATCATTTGATTAATGATGGATCTTTTAGATTAGAAGATACTGTTTTGAGTCAACTGGCAATTGGCTTTAGCTTTGTTTAGCAGTAGAATCATAATTGTGACTTGGATTTTATTGGTCCAGAAGTTGTATTTGTTGTATTTTGAGTTCTTATAGTTTGTTATCTTTGCCTAACTTATGGAAGTTTGGAAATTTGTAGAAAATCTGCAAGCTGCCTGTACATGTGTCCCAGAAGTAGTCTTGAGTTTGTTTTATTCATGCATTTTGCGAGCCAGACCAATTGCTTCCGTGCCTGTTGTATGGCTTGGAAAATGTAACCTAGACTTTTCTGACTATTGCAAATTGACCAAGATCTTCTTGCCTAGAACAGACACCATTAATTTTGGTGGCTATCTTGTGAACCTAAGGGCTTGCATTTCATGTTGTTTCTGAGTTTTTTGAAATGTAAAGGAAAGAAATCATATGCTATGCTAATATGCTATTTGGTGCATTGATTCGCCGTAAAGTCATGGGAAATATATAAAAGAGGTAGAAGTCTTAATAAAAGAAATAGATGCAAACTTGCTAAAGCAGTCTTGGTCTGGTTATTTCCTTGGTACATAAGAGGCCTTTTGGCTTGCATTTCATTAACCGTAATCTTGAATGTTATGCAGTTCTACACGTTTTTGGAGACAAGTCTTGTGACTTTGTCACTACTGCCACACTTTATAGCATTTTTTAGTGATGGAGAAATTCCTGGAACACCTGGGACCCTTGCAACCACATTTCTAGCCTTTGGTAGGATCGACTTAGCCAATTTTTCTTACCCACTTAATTTGTAAGTTCTATATTTTCTGTAATTACTATTTGCTCTTTTACAGTTTTGAACCTGGCATTTGCGTTGAGTGTTCTCGGATTTCTGATCATGCACATATCGTTGGTTTCTGCCAATACCACAACTATTGAGGTTCTTTCTTTTGGCTTTGGTTTTGGTTTATGCTATATCAAATGTTATGCATTTTTGGCTTTGGTTTTAGATGCTCAATTTCCAGTCTTCTTATAGAGCTCTCAATGCACAAAGTTAAAGAATGCATTTTAAATAATAATCAAGGGATCTTCTGTTGATTCTCTGCTGTTTGTCTTGTGATTAGGCGTATGAGAAGAAAACTACACCAAAGTGGCGCTATGACCTTGGTCGAAGGAAGAATTTTGAACAGGTGATCTGCTTTTTGCAATTTATTGAATGTCTCCATGAAACCTAAGAAATAGGAAATTCCTTGTGTTAAAAGGAGATGCTGTGTTCAAACAATCAGCTGTACATTATTGATCTTTAAGGAACATGATGGTGTTTGTGTCTTAGGTATTTGGGGCAGATAAGCGATATTGGTTCATTCCGGCTTATTCAGATGAAGATTTGCGACGAATGCCTGCACTTCAGGGTCTTGAATATCCATCAAAGCCTGATTTGGACTCCCAAGAGTTATAGAAGCCAATCGAACCACATTGAAACTGAAAAATTTTCTTGTGTGACAATAGATATGGAGCCCTATCAAAATGTGCCACTGTCTTATCAGATAAATCAATTGCTGCTAACTTGGGCTCCTAACCATTCATTTCCACTGGCATCTTTCTGAAATAATTGGAAAGAGAGAGAGAGAGAGAGAAAGTTACAATGACAAGCCATCTGGCAGAAGTTTTAGGATACTGAAGTGATGCTAAATCTGATTTTTTTTTTTTGTCTTATAATTCTGAGATGGTGTGGGAACCAAAAAAAAAAAAGCAAAGCGGGAATGTAACTCTGTTCTTCTGGTGACGGCTAGTAGGCTGATATTCCTGACTTCCTGCAGGTCTTGTTGTACATTAAATGGAAATATAGAAAATGGGTCCGGCGTTTCCTGATATGGTAGAAGTGATTGATCTATCTATATGTTCATTATGGCTTATTCCTGAAATTTTTTGCAATTTATGCTGTGATTCTTCTTGGACAAGTGCGCATGACTAAACAAGAATGGCATCTACTGCTGAGAACAGGCTATATATGTGTCTCAGGCTGAGAGCAGTTGTTGCATTTGCAGAGATGCTTGTCCAGTCCAGGACACCAAAAAGAATAGTTGCAGAGATGCTTGTTCATGGCCACCAAAAATAGTAAATATTAGGAGATTCTGGGGGGTGGGGGTGTCAATTGAACAAAGTTAAAATAAGGAAAATTATATCCAAAATGATGTGGATAAGTTGGCATGAGACTCTTCTAGATTAATTAGAGATTTTGGATTCCAGCTAAAGATACAACTTTTAAGATGGATGTTTGCCACTCTTTAGAGTTTTTTTTGAGTCGAATTCATATTAGTCGGGTCATATGAGATACTGGATATTAAAGAAAAACTATAAACAGATAAGCGCACCGCCGGACTATTTCTGTTCTATAGTATTTGAATACAATTATATCAATCAGATTAAGACATAAACAACTTATTTTATTTCACATATTTATACAAACCTTACAAAATTTAGCTCAAAAGTAAATAATAATGATAAAATTACCCAAAATCCTTGGCTTCTCTGGGAAAAGATAATAATTAAAAAAAAAAACACTTCATATGATAAAGAGATAAATATAATTTTAATCCTTGAAATTTGGCTTTTTGCAAAATTAATTTTATGATTTTTTTTTTGTAATTTTAAGTATTTTTTTTATTCTTTTATGCTTTAATAAAATTCTAATAAATATTATTCAAAATATATGTTTTAATGTAAAAAAATATATGCAAATTTGCAATACAAAAATCATATAATACGTAATATATCATTCAATATATCATTCAACTAATCATAATAAACTCATAACAAGTCAAATTTACAATAAAAAATAATTTTTAAAATAAATTTATAATATTTTTAAAAATAACTAATTAATTATATTAACTATAAATTATATATAGAGTAAATTGTATCATTGAAATTTAAAATTATATTGATATTTTTTTATTTTAGTACAAAAATATGAAACTCGAGATATTTAAATGTCAAAAAAAAATACAAAACTTTCTTTTAAGGAAAAAATACAAAACTTATTTTAGCATAACGCGAAACCATGGGGATGAAAATTTTACTTATACCTAAATAAAGAAATTAGCGCGGACACTCTAGCTGAAGGAAGAGACTGCTGTTGAACACGTGTCACATTCCCGTTACATTACTCCTTTATTAAAAAAACTATAAATATAAATATAAATAAAACCTCTGTTGCCAAAATCGGAGATTATTCTGGTTCCTTCTATCTCTCGCCTTTTGAGGGAATCTCTATCGCCAAACAAAAAAGTTGCAGCTTATTTTTAAGCTAAAGGTCCGATTGTTGCTTCTTCTTCTTCTTGTTGCTTTTATTCGTTTTTAAATTTGTTTCTGCATCCGTATTCTTACAATTGCTGTGTGTGTGGTTGGTGATTGGAGGAACAGGTTGCACAGGATGCAGAGGGAACGACAAAGAAGAGATGATGATTTCTTTGGCATGGCTGACCCTTTTGCTAATTTCCGTGGCTTTGGGTTCGGCTTGAGGTCCAGCTTATTTGGAGGGCGGGATCCATTTGATGATCCATTCTTTTCTCGCCCATTTGGGAGCTTTTCTGATTTTCCAAGTTCCGCTGCTGCTGCTACTCGTAATGATTATGCATCGCGAAACAATGGAGCAAACGGAATAGTTATAGAAGAATTAGCCTCTGATGATGAGATGGAGGAACAGAAAGATACACACACTTTCTCAGAGGAACAACCATACATACAGCATCCTGATGATGCTGTTGATGGTAGATGCACTTTGAATTCTGATTTTGTGTTTATGAGCTTGTAACGGCGACATACGTGTTTCTAAACGATGACATTGTGTGACTGATCTGGCAGAGGAGAAGAGCAAGGATGTGACTCATAATCATAGGAATGATTATAACAGGGTTGAAGCAACTAAGCCTCAGGCTCGCAATTTCGGTTTTCAAACTTGCAAAGTCACATATGGCGGTGTTGATGGAGCCTATTATACTTCTTCAAGGACCAGAAGAGCAGGGAATGATGGAGTAAGTAATTTTTGTTTTTCGTTATTATTCTGGGTGTGCTGAACTGTTTTTCAGTTTCTTCATGTTATAATGTTAATTTTATGATTCTGCTTCAGGTGGTAATTGAGGAAAGCAAAGAAGCTGACAAAACAACTGGCCAAGCAAGCCATAGGATATCTAGAGGGATTCATGATAAGGTTATACATTCTCTGAGAACCTCAAATGAAATTCTAAATCATCTGCTTAAAGCATCAGCTGTTAGAATCTTTGTTGCCTAAAGATGTTTTCAATAGTTAATGTTCATCGGTGCACTCTACTGCATCCTCTGTGTGAATACAATGTCATGTGTTCATGACATTTATGCCTTACCATCTCTTGCGAACTCTTTTCTGGGGCTCCTTTGGTGGAAGATGGGCTCAGAGAATAAGTTTAAGTTAGCAAATTTTTTAAATCTAATACGATTCATTAGGCAGCAAGCTCCTTGTTTGTGAATGTAGATGTGTTCTCGTTATTGGTTCCCCAGTCACTTCTTGTTAGGCAAGGAAGGAACAGATATGTACTTTATTGTCGCATTTTTTATTGAACTTCGTTTACTTCTTTTTTAGGGCCATTCAGTCACAAGGAAGCTTGCTTCGGATGGCAAGGTTGATACAATGCAGACTCTACACAATATTAATGAAGGTTTGTTGCTGCTGATACTTGTGTGATAAAGCATCATCTTCAATTCTCTGTTTAACAGTTGGGTGGAACTGATATTATTCGATTTTCCAGATGAACTTGCTGGTTTTGAAGAAGCATGGAAGGGCAATGGCAAAGGACAGCTGCCTGGCTTTAGTAATCAATTTGATATGCATGGTACTACAGGTAACCATTGACTGACTTCTTGCAACCTGATTTGTTTTGCAGTTAGTTTGGTTGGTTGTTGCTTCTTGTCTCCACATTTATTTTGCTTAATAGTCATTCAGCTCAGACATCTGAGGGTCTTGTGCATCTTCTAGTCTTTCCTCTTGGAATGCGGTCAGCTTTAGACGGAAAAGGTCATAAAAATTAGATAAAAAGGCATGTTTTAGGTGTAGAGAATTATGATTATGAACCACAACCATTCTAAATTTGCTGCCTGAAATCATTGCAAAATGCTTTCTTGCATGAAAATAGGTAGTTATTGATGCTATGTAAATTTAGTGGGACATAACATAATCTTTGTTTTGACATAACATTCGCTGGCATGTTGATGTCTCTGTTTAAGTTCCATTGCTGTAAAGCATGTGAACTTGCTTGGTAATTCTGTATGGATTTGCATTGAATTTAGTTACATTTTTAGTTTATCAAATCAGTTTCATAGCCTATTATCATGGGCAGTGTTGTTGTTTTGAACATTTTTATTTATTTTATTTAATCTATGTTGTCTTCAAGTCTTTATGTGATTTTGAGCATCATGTCATCTGACACACGGTTGATTTTCCTCTTGCAATTGCAATGACGATATAGGTTCTAGCAACAGTGAACAGAAAGGAATAGCAACTTGGGGAGGTTGGCCACTTCCATCTGCAGAACAATTTCAAAACACAGGTGCAACTTCAACGGGAAGAACCAAGAAAGTTGTCAGGGTCAACATAGAATAGACTGAGAGATAGATTATGGAAATTATGCATACAGTAGAACTAGTAGTTGAGTGCCCAAGCGTTGTACTTGATGGCAATGGTGTTTGTCCCTTTAGACTTTGTACATTGATATCAGACGATGATTATTTCACAATCAAAAATAAGTTGTGTTTGAATTTTGGTCTTGGCTATGAAGTTGTATGAAGATGGTTATTGTGAGAACTGAGAATTCGTCTTTGTAATTTGAACAGGATAATGGAACACTGTCAGAAATTTGTACAAGAAGTTGTGTTTTGTGGCCCTACAGAGAATTTATGGGATTGCTAGTCTTGTGTAATGTTTTCAAGGGTAACACTGGATGCAAAGCCAATGAAGGCAACGGAAGTCTTATTCTTCGAGTCTTAGTATCTCCTCTGAGATTTATGAGTGCTCCTCTGTGAGTGTTATGAGTGTATCTCCATTTTGAGATTTAAACTTCACTACTAGTTTATCACTGTTTTTTTCATCTAGATTGTTCCTCGATTGTTCTTTGGCTCATAGCCATGGCGAAAACCAGAGTGTTTGTGCAGCTTTTGCTTTTTTAATTTGCTGTGTTAAAGATGCACCATCGGCTGCACTAAGTGGATAACAACTTCATGTCCTCCATCAACATCAACTTCTGTCTCTTGATCAGCATAAAAAATGGAAAGATCCACCATGGATATTCACTGCAATACCGCGAGCTCAAGCAGAGAGACTGTCCTATGGTTCCTTCAATAAAACTACAAGCAGATGCACATCTATAGGCTTTGCCTTCGGTCTCATCATGGCCGCTAAGTGCAATCTGTGTGGATCATTCATCTACAGAACTAGGAATACTCTTGGTACTTGGCTCCATGAGGAACTACAGCGTACTGCAGCACTTCACCGTCCTATGGTTCTTTTTAGTTCAAGTGAGAAGAGTCCACTAACCACGGCCTCCATTCATGCAAAGTTCGAAAATTGTCCAACCATTGTTGTGAAGGAGAAAAACACAGCAGATGAACTTTGGACCCGGGTAGACACTCTGCACAAGGCTGTTCTTCATCTGTTATTGTCGACGGAGAAAGGTCCAATTTCATCTCCGCAAACAAGTTTCATGGTGAAGCAATCTCTCAATCCTGCTCCCAAGCTAAAGGCGCGTTCATCCCACTTGCTACCAACTGAAGGTACAGGAGAAAGTAGTATGCCTAAGCGTGTGGAACAAGGTGAAAGCTTCTGAAGACACGCCTGATCAATTCAGTCGGCATTTGCCGAGAGGCATAGAGGTGTCAGCATCTACACTAGCCATAGCTGTTGGCCTGCTCTTCAAGAGGAAGGAATTGCTAATGTCACCAAATGAAGTCCAAGCCCATATCAAGCTTACTACTCCAAAGGCCGAGGTATCTAGTTCAGATGTAGGCCCAAGAAGTCCATCTCAAACATGGAGTATGGAGGATCATGCTGGATCATCTATCTCCTCTGGCAGTGTTTATTTCGGTTACGTACTTATGTCCCTTTATGTTCTTGTGATCTATGTAAGCGCTTCGTCCCTCTGGTATTATATATAAAATCTATCTACTTTAGTTGACCCAAAAAAAAAAAGCCAGTGAAGACAACGTGATCCAGCTTAGATCTTTGTGTTGGTTGTTGCATTTTTTTGGCAAATGAGATCCATGAACTTCATATTTTAGTGTTTTCTATTGGCAGTTTGTCTCGTAGGCGCATATTTTTATATTGTTATTTCTAACTTTTACTATGGATTAGGGGAGCCGTAGTAGTCGGGAAATATTCACGCAGATTTATGATAAGAATCTTTCATTAAATAATAATAATAATTCAAATTAATCAAGTAGCACCTACCTGGGTAGGTTATTTCAGCAGTTTTCAGCAAATTATAATTTTTTGTGCCCTGGGTTATTAGCAGTGCAGGATTGTTCCTCGTGTGGTCGAGTTGGCGACATGGGGGGCAAGTTGGAACATGTTCGATCGCTGCTTCCGGGTTCTATTTACTGGTTTTGAGACAGTCCATAACAACTGCTTCCCAATTACTTTATCATGCAATGAGTTCAATTTGCAATAACGAAAGGCTAAATTTTATACCATACGTTTCATATAAATGGCTGTTTATTTTTGTATTCTATGTGACTAAATCCATTCAAAGTATAACTCCTGACAGCTACATGCCTCTTTTGAAAGTTTATGAATTACCAGCGGAAAAATATCCTGTCGATTAGAACAAGCTTCAGCAAATATCAACTTGAAGCACATAGCTTTTTTCTTTTTTAAAAGCCAAAGGAGCTTGGTATGCTCTCCTTATTAGACTAAACCACCATAAATAAATAAGAGGAAAGAAAGTTAGCTGTATTTGTCAATTCAAATATTCAATGATGCCCCAGTTGGCATAGAAGAATTTCTTCAATAAAAACCTCCCTCGGTTGTGTCTATATTTTGTGCATATAATTTAATGCCAAAAGAGAGATGCTGTCTATATTTTGTGCATATAATTTAATGCCAAAAGAGAGATGCTATCCCCTGCTCTTACCTATATAAAGCTGTGCCTCTCAATCTGAAGCATACAGTGTACTGCTAAATACTCATTGCACAATCGATTTTGATAGTAAAAATGGCTTATTGGTCGCCTGAGAATGCAACCAAAGCTTATCTTCGAGCTCTAAAAATGGTAATGAATGATATCTTTTAATTGTTTCTATGTGAAATGACTTCTTTTATTCTATTTTTCTCATCTGGGTTCTTCATTTCATAGGGTAAAACAAGTACTCACCCTGACACAGCTGAGTTCATATCTGCCTTGGCAGCAGGAAATAATGCACAGCTCATGGTGATGGCATCTGCTAGAGTTGCAGGATCGACCACGCTATCATTAGTGGCAGCTGCACGTCAAACAGGTGGCCAAGCAGTGTGTATTTTGTCCAAAAAATCCCATGTTTATGAATCAAGAAATGCGCTGGGAGCTTATGCAGACTCTGTCAAGTTTGTTGTAGGAGATGCCAAGACCCTTTTAGTAAATGACTATAAAGAGGCAGATTTTTTGCTTATCGATTGCAATATTGATGATTGTGAAGGAGTGTTTAGAGCTGCACAAGAATGTGGCAAGCATGGAAGAGGGCTTATTGTTGGGTACAATGCCTGTCATGGAGGACCCTGGCCTAGTGAATTTAGGACACATTTTTTACCCATTGGAGAGGGGCTGATGGTAACTAGAATAGGTAGTAAGGTTTGTGATGGAGGTGGGCATAGAAAAAGAAGTAAATGGGTTACAAGAGTTGATAAGCATACAGGTGAGGAACATGTCTACAGAGTCATTCCTCCACAAGAAGAAATTGAAGCCTGAGGGCTATAAATGTTCTTTTTCTGAACTTTTAGTAATCAAGTTGTAAATAGCAAAGAAAAGCAGAACTCATCTGGATTTATGTTTTATTCAAAGAAGTCCAGTAATTGTTCTCTTTTTAAATTGTGAGTGATTCTAATTTTATGAGTCTTCATATTTTGCCTGCAAGTTGACTTGCTAATTTGCAAGACTGGAAAAATTCATAGATGATGTACTGAAAAAAATATATTTAATTTGATTTGGTCCTCTAAAGAAGTGTAGATGGCATAGATGATGAATTACAATCCGCACATAGAAATAGATTAAAAATTTAAGTATAGAAAGAAATATAAAAGTAACTATAAACAATGTGTAAACTACAATAAACAAATTCTATATATTCAATGAAAAATGATAGTTTTACCTACATTTAGAACATTACACAAGTCGTTGAATATTTGACGCATATCTTAAGTGATTTACACTTTATCAATTAAAAAGAATGTATATTTTTGTGTTATATATTCAACTATTGGGTATAATACTCTTTTTGTGGGTAAAAATTTTTTAATAAAAAATTAAATTAAATTAAATTAAAAAAAAAAAAAAGTTGAGTGGAATCAAATAGACCAATTAGGCCGAAGTTAATGTTATGGATGGTGTTTGGTCTCCACTTTTCGGACTAATAAAGATATTAGATCCACATCATAGGTTGGGCCAAACAATCATTTTAAAGAGGCTTTAGCCAGTGTATGAGCTTTTGAATTTGTTTTTTTCCAACAAATGTTGATTGTATGTTCAAATTGAATCAGGCACTTTATCATATCCTCCTCCTCATCATCAATCAAGGCGCTTCTATGCACCAGAAGATTCAGTAAATTAGTGCTATAAATTTATTGAGATTTTAATAAATTAAGAGTTTAATTTTTATTTATTTTTTTTAAAAAAGCGCTTCTATACAAAATAAAAAGGAAATAAATATGTAAAAGAAATTTTATACGAAGTTATGAAAATTTTGTTTTTCTTTTGGAAAAAACAAGGCACAAAAGATAATTGTTCTATTTATGTGCATATGATCAAAGCAAAGTAAACAAGATCTTTAACATCATTTACGGATAATATAACTTTTTTCATGTCAAAATTTCAATCATCAGTTTTACATTACGAAAAGTTGCCATATCATGCATATAATTAGTGACAATTAATCTTTTTCTTCCCAAGCAATTGCCTCCTTGAACCAAACATCTGGTTTCTAAAAGAGAATTGAAAAGCTCACACCCTTTTACTACTGTCTTTCGTTATTTATTCAACATACAGAGAGTGAATTAATGGGTGGTCATTGCATAAAATAACTTGAAAATCAAATCACCACCACCCCCACGAACAAAATTAACCCCGGAACACGTGTTCCTCACCTGACTTTTGATCTACACACGTAATCCAACGGCTAATACCCATTTTCGAATTCGGAGCCCCACTGTCGCCGCTGCTACTCCCTATATGAGCAACATCCAACCCGTTCCCAACCGGCAAAAGCACAGATCTCACGACACGTGTCCCTCTCTCAAGCACTCCATGCCATCTAAACCCGGAAAAGCAACTTTCAAAAGCGTTTTTCCTAACTAAAACAGCACCTTTATTACTTAATTTAGGCAGCCTCAAAACCCTGACAAATTCCCCCCGTTTACTGTCCACCACCATGAATTCTACCCCTACCATCGCCGCCATCACCTCCTCCTCCTCCACTTCCTTCATCACTATCACCTCCGGCGTCATACCAGCGCTTTGCATAGCTTTCATATATTCTAATCTCGACCGTTCATCTGGAGCTAGGCAAACGTGTCTACCGCGCGTATGATTAGCAGCGATTGCTAGTCCAATACTCGTGGCGATTGGATTGCCATAGGACCACGATTCAACAATCAGCTTAGCGTTCCAACCGGCTGCCATGGCGGAGAGGAACTCAGGTACGCCGGATTCTTTAAAATCCTTAGACTGCAAAATTAATTAATGATCAGATAGTAAACTCAACATATATATCTTTAAGGAACTACTACTACAGTAATAGAACTAGAATTCAGGTCTGCTCTTACCGATTTAACAGTATCAATATAAGCCTTTAGAGCAATTTCTGGAGACCAAACTAGCTTCATTTTTTTTTTCGGTTGGTTATTGTTAGTGTTTGTTTGGTGTGAAGGAGAAGTACAAGAATAGTCGGAAAGTGAGAGTATATAAGCGATGGTTTTGCGTTGACATTTGCCTGCACTTGCATTTCCAATTAGGAGTAAGACCAGCCATATGGGTTTTTTAAAATTATTACATTAAGGGGCTTACATGGGCAAATGCATATTTATTATGGGTGATTAAACACTAAATCATTTTAATTCATCAAATTGAAGCTATTTAATCGATTAATTTGTTCATCCCAGATTAATTAACAGCTTGTTCCTAAGGTTGACTTATAATACCCGATAATAATAATAATAATAATTAACAAAAGATATTACTTGTAGATTCCAGTTGTAAATTTTATTAATTAAGGCCTAAACTTGACGCCATGATACAATAAACCCAATTGATAACAATAAAAAATTAAGAATGAGCTAGATTTTATAAGGAGGTCTACGGACTATGTACGAACTTATCTTAAATGATAAGGCCATCTTGATTTGATAAATGCAATTTAGATGTTACAGTATAAAATATAGAGCAAATTACATTTACTTCCCTGAAGTTTGATCTAATTCTAACTCTCCTCCCTTTTGTTTGAAAATCGAACATTTACATTCCTTAATTTTAATTTCGTCAACATTTAAATACCTCCGTTAACTTTTCTATTAGGTTTTTTTATATCAAAATACATTTAACTCCCTTTATTTATAAAAATAAAACAATTTACTTCCTAAGTTCTAATAAAATAAAATAAAATAATTTAGTCTTTTAACTTTTTAATTATTTAAAATTTAAAATTTCAATACTAACTAAATTTTTGACATGTACATATATCTCTATTAATATATTTTTTTAAATTATATAAAATACACACTAACTCAAAAACCAAGTTATAATTTTAATAAATCTATAAATAGTCATAATTTTATTTTATATTTATTTTTAATGTAATTTTATATTGATAAATTTATTTTATAAAAATAAACATTTTTAGACATTTATAATTTAATTTTTAAATTTTAAAATGTTGATAAGAATATGTGTAACTATTGAAAGTTTCGTAAAAATTGTTATTTTAAATTTGAAATAATTTAAAAATTAAAAACAATAATTTTTATTTTATTAAAATAAAAAGAATTAAAATATTAGTTTTTACAAAATATAGGGAGTAAAATGTTTAGTTTGTATAAAATAAAGGGAGTAAAATTTCTTATTTCTTAAGATACTAACGGAAAATTTAACGAAAAAACTCAAGTGTTGACGAAATTAAAATTGAGAGATGTAAATATTTGATTTTCAAATAAAAGGGAGGAGAGTTGAAATTAGATCAAAACTCAGGGAGATAAATATAATTTTGCTCTAAATATAATATTTTAGGAATATTCCAAGTTATTTAATATAGAAAATTCTTATTGCACCCAATAGTTAGATGTGCAATACAAAGACACATATTTTTTTTCATTGACCAAGAATGAAACACTCATTATATGTGTCACATATTTAATGGTTTAGTACAATAAGTTGGGTGTAGGCAAAAATTTTTTATTTAATATAATTAAATTAATAATAGTAATTTTGAATTGCAAACACCTATTAGATCAGATGGTAGAGAGATGTTATGGTTTAAGTGACACTGAAGGTTTTAAATTATGATATATGTTAAATTAATTGTTGAAAGTTTTTACTATATATTTTTTTAATTTTATTTAGATAGAACCGAATTAGTGTGTATAGTTTACCATGATTAGGTCCATTGAATTTGGAGTAACATTAGAAAAAAATATTATCACACTCAGTTAATCCTTTATTTATTTATTTTTTGTATTAAGTCATCTGAAACTGTGGTAGGAGAAGTTGACTTGTTTCACAAAAATGACAAAAGCATTGATAAATTTGCTGCAACTTGTTTTTCCTTTAGTCATATCTTTAACCCAATATCATGCTTAGCCAACCGCCTCATATATAAAATTGAAAACAAAATAAAAAGTAATTAATTAATTAATTAGGAACTCAGTAGAAGCCGTTGCTTTTATTTACATCGTCATTGAAAAATATCTAAACTGCTTAGTCATTGAAAAATATCTAAACTGCTTCTGGTTTAAGTACATCAAACCAAAATTAAGATACATCCCAAAAAAACAAAAGTTAGATTCTTCTGCTTTATTAAATTCATAGACATATATATTACTATAACTAAAGATGGAGATGGTGAAAACAACAAAATTCAATTGACATCAGCACAAGTTGATTTAAGATTTCTTGTTTTCTTGTACTACGAGGTGTAATAAATTAAATCGACACTTGAATGTGAAAATTAAATTTTAGTTGGAAATACTCCTTCACATTTATCATTTTGTAACTTATTATTTATTATTATATTTTAAGTTTTGAAATAAATGAAAATTTGGGCTCGATCAAGAACGGGCCTAGCTCCGATCGAGATAATACATCCGGGACCGTCCTTACATAGCCCAGTAGCCACATCTCTTATGTAGCGACGCGTGGCTTGGACGTTAGAATACCGTTCAACCCTATCTTCTGCAACAGTTCTTGTTTCTGATATCTTGGTTCAGGGCAGAGTAGCTCAAAGAGCGGCTCAATTAATGCTTATCTGTACAAATCAACAGCCACGGAATTCACCGCTCTCAACGCTAATTCTTTTTCAGAAATGCAAAACTTTAAGCGACATAAATCAAATCCATGCAAGAATGATAACAACTGGGGTTATCAAAAACACTTCTTTATCTGCTAAAATCATCCTCTCACTCTCTTCCTCGCCACACCTGCCCCTTATCGAATTTGCTCGTTACATGTTCTTTACCCATCATGCTTCTCTGATTGATGCAAAAGAAGAAGAGGACCCTTTCCTCTGGAATGCTATAATCAAAACTCACTCTCACGGAAATGACCCAAAACAAGCATTTTTAATTTTCTCTTTGATGCTTGAGAATGGGGTTTGTGCAGATAAATTTTCGATTTCTTTGGTTTTGAAAGCTTGTTCTAGACTAGGTTTGATAATTGAAGGAATGCAGATTCATGGCCTATTGAGGAAATTGGGATTTGGTTCAAATGTGTTTTTGCAGAATTGTTTGATTGCATGGTATGTGCGATGTGGATACCTTGGACATGCCCGTCAATTGTTTGATAAAATGCCAATTAGAGACTCGGTTTCTTATAATTCTATGATCGATGGCTATGTTAAGCGTGGTAAAATTGACCTGGCACGTGAAGTGTTTGATCTTATGCCGATTGAAAAAAGAAATTTGATATCTTGGAATTCTTTAATAAGTGGGTACATGCAATCAGAACACCAGGTTGGACTTGCTTGGGAGTTGTTTGACAAAATGCCTGAGAGAGACATTATTACATGGAATTCCATGATTGATGGGTTTGCAAAATGTGGGAGGATGGAAGATGCTCAAGCGTTGTTTGATAGGATGCCAAAAAGGGACATGGTTAGTTGGGTTAACATGATTGATGGATATGCTAAACTAGGCCGAGTTGACACTGCTAGGAAATTTTTTGATGACATGCCTGATAGAGATGTCATTGCTTGTAATGCCATGATGAGTGGTTATGTGCAAAATAATCATAGTATGGAAGCTTTAGATATCTTTTATAATATGCAAAGCGAGAATAAATTGTCTCCTGATAATGCCACATTGGTGATTGCTCTTTCTGCAATTGCGCAGTTAGGGCATATCGAAAATGGGGTAGCATTACATTGCTATCTAAGGGAAAATGGGTTTTTGATTGAGGAGAAACTTGGTGTTGCTTTGATAGACATGTATTCGAAATGTGGCAGTATAGAGAATGCCATCTTGATCTTTGAGAGCATAAAAGAAAAAACTGTGGGTCATTGGAATGCCATGATTAGTGGACTGGCCATTCATGGCTTGGGTGAATTAGCTCTAAATTTTCTCATAGATATGGAGAGAATGGGGATCAAACCAGATGATATAACGTTCATTGGATTGTTAAATGCTTGTGGCCATGCTGGCTTGATGAAGGAAGGTATGATGTATTTTGAGCTCATGAGAAGAGTATACAAACTGGAGCCAAAACTACAACACTATGGTTGCATGGTTGACATCCTAAGCCGGGCAGGGCACATAAGAGAAGCCAGAAAATTTGTAGAGGAAATGCCAATTGAACCAAATGATGTGATATGGAGGACTTTGGTTAGTGCTTGCAAAACTCATGAAAACTTTGGCGTTGGAGAAGTTTTAGCCGAGCATCTACTAACTCTAGATGCTTCTAACTCGAGTTCTTATGTGCTTCTGTCAAATATGTATGCTGGTCTTCATATGTGGAATGCTGCCAGTAGGGTTAGGACGATGATGAAAGAAAGAAATTTGAAGAAAGTTCCTGGCTGCAGTTGGATTGAACTAGAGGGTATGACTCATCAATTCTCTGTGCAAGATAAGTCTCATCCTCAAGTTGCAGAGGTCTATTCATTGCTGGATAGTGTGACCATGTCCAAATGAGAGATCAGTTATTATAGAAATGATGGTTGATTAGATGTAGAGAGTGAGCGTATGTGTTGTACAATCTGTATAAAAAGATGCCTATAATGTATATGCCTATAAATTCTCTGTGCAATACATTACTTTGTTTCCTAGTAATGTATATGATCTTACAGGTACATTCGGACAATCTAATGGATTCTATCTAAGATTCATTACTCTGAAATATCGAAGGGTTCTACCTCTTCATGGATGCTGATATGATTAGTCTTCGTGCTCAGGTGTAACATGGAAATGGCATTAAGTAAGAAATTAATTTTTTTGACTTCTCGCTGGTAGGGTAAGCAAGATGATAACCTTGATATTTACCACTCCAATTGCACCTTAGCCAAGGGAATTAAAAAAAACACGCACACAAACACACACATACACAAACAAACAAACAAAAGAAAAGAAATAGAAAAGACGAAATATAAGAGGACAAGAAATATTCACAGGTGCGAGTAAAAACAACAAAAGCCATTTTTCTGTTTTTATTGTTCAGATAGATACGGCATGCGCCAAATTAGACGGTCTAATCTATAAATCAAAATGACAAATGCATGAATTCCAAAAGGCCATTTTGATTAAAGTTAAGGCTCCGCTTTATTTGGCACGTCTCTCGAAATTGTTTTGTCCATTTCTATCTTGACAGCATTGTCCGGACTATCACATGCTGGGTTCTGTTTCATGTTTGAAACACAGCGATATTAGCAAAATGTGGAAGTGCCGATCTCTTACCAATAATAGGAAGGGTGATTAGCAATTTTTGTCTTCTTTAATGGTGCAAGTGTAACCACACAAAATTTTTGTATAGAACAAGAAAATCATCACCGAACCTCAATTCAGTTCATTACATTCTACACGTAAGTTACAGTAAATCAGTACAAAGCCAATGTTCATCACTTCAGTCCTAAACAAAAAGAACGACGCAATTAGAGAAACATCAGCAGCCTAGCAACAGTATGTGCTAGCAGTTAGCGCGGGATTAAATCCAACCCTTGCCTCTTGCCAATTGAAAACCGAGGCAAAGTTTCCATGGTTATGAATGTCAAGGAGCAACAGTAAATCCACCTAATTCTTGCAATGCAGCTTCCATTGTTGGCCTTTGGCTAGGAGATTCATGAGTGCAAAGGAGAGCCAATTTCCCAAGTTCAGCTGCTTCTGATTCTGAATACTTTCCCTCAAGCTTTGCATCAATAAAAAGTTCAACTTTGCATGATTCCACAGCTTGGCGAATCATTGCAGTGATGTTACGTTTTCCACTGAGAATTTGTAAGACAATCATACCAAATGCATAAACATCACTCTTTTCAGTGAAACGGCCAGTATTTGTGTACTCAGGAGCCAGGTATCCCATTGCAGCACTGGCCTTGAGTGTGGAGAAGACGATGTCATCTGCAAGGAGTTTGTGCAAGCCAGAATCTGAGAGCAATGGATTGTACCGTCTGTCAATAAAAACCTTCTCGGCTGATATGTTCTGGTGAAATAGAGCAGGTTTACTTCCTTTATTCCCATGTAAATATCCAATACCTGGTTACAATGTTTAGAATGAAATCAACTTTAGTCAACATAGACATGAGGTTATATACTCTTCAGTTGCGCATAACATATTTCCCTTGTGTTTCAGAGTCTAATTCATAATGCCTACTAAGATGTTACCTTTTAATTGTTGTCAAATGCATCTAAAAACTTCACAGCAAGAATTACATGAAATGACATGATAGGTAAGTTCTATACAAACATATTAATATATCAAAGCTATTGAAACATATTGACAGCAACAACTTCTGCAAGACTGCAACTTGTATATATACTAACCTTTGGCAATGCCAGTAATGATTGATACTCTGGTGGACCATTCAAGAACCCTGCCAGTGCCTTCTTTTACATCAAGATATTGCAACAGGTTTCCATTTGGAACAAAATCATAAATGAGGAAACACTCCCCCCTTCCTTTGGAGCAACAAAAGCCTCTCAACCTCACCAGATTTTCATGTTTCAATGAGGACAAAATCTTCAACCCCTTCAAAAAGTCAGTTTCATCAGTCTTGCAACTTGTTTTGGTGATGCACCTGATAGCAACCACTGATCCATCTCTAAGGATTCCCTTATAGGTAGCAGAGAAATTACTCTTCCCCGACAAATTCACTTCTGAAAAACATTGAGTCGCTCGTTCCACATCTTCTAAATTGAACTTGAAGCTCTCAAGAAATTCCTGAGAAAATCCATTTCTGTTCTGGCCTATGGCTAAGGGATCCCACCCATTGGAATACTCTAGGCTTATAAGTGGAGAGGCACTCTTCCTGTAAACCTCCTTGGCCTGGTCCGTACTAAGGCGGCCATCTGAAGTATCAAAAGCACTTCCAATTTTCTGCTTCTGACGGCGGTACCATGTGAACGTGAAAAGTCCGGTGATGGTTAAGACAATGAAAATTCCAATTACGCCAAAGATCATACCATATTGTGGATTTTTGGATGAACTTGAACAGTGAGGTTGACTGCAATTAGAAGGTAAACTTGCAGATTCTGGGATATCTCTTTGCAAGGTACTATTAGGTCTGAAAGGTTCAGGCCTATTTGGGTTTAGACGATCGGAAGCTGCACAGGTTTCCAAGTTAGGAAACCCAATCCCACATAACTCAGGATTATTGTTATATTGGAATCCATTATTCAGCCTCTTCAGACCTTCATTTTTCAGCAACAAGCAAAATCAAGAAATAATGTCAAAAACCAAATTCTAACTCAATTTTTTTTTTCGGACTAAATATAGAAGCAATGCAAAATAAATGCAAGGATTTGTCAGATTTTGAGAAACCATATTACCTTGTGGTACATTCCCAGAGAGACTGTTGTTACAGATATCTAGAACTTGTAGCATAGGAGCATTTGCTAATTTTACCGGTACAGGGCCAAAAAGGCCATTAAAGCTCAAATCCAACCTTGTTAAAAATTCTAAATCCCCCAAACTTGCAGGAATTGCACCAGTTAGCAGATTATATTGTAGAGCAAGTACATTTAGCTTCTTTAGAGATCCCAGTTGTGTTGGTATGCTCCCAGTCAACCTATTGTAGCAAAGCTGCAAAACTGTGAAGAACGAGATCCATATAGAGTCAGGTCACAAAAACCCATTTTTGCAGTTATGGCCTTTAAAATATGTCCAATAGATGCTCTAAAGTCTAAACAGCAGATGCCTTTTCTTTGTTCTTTTTAAAATAAAAATCTCAATGTATGCATTCCGTTATTTGTGACCATTAGAAGAAAGAACCCAGCATATACGCTTAGCTGAATTGAATCGACAGTAAACTACAACGATAAAGTTTGAAATTTAAATATTGTATTATTAAACAGAAACGGACTATTTAAGTAATAATGGAGGCAAAGTAATTTTTTTTTTTTTTGGAAGTTGAGGCAAAGTAATTAAGAATGAAAGGAAATGCTGCTTAGCTTAAGATAATAAATACCAATATCTGTAATTAATGCATGTAAAGTGCAAAACTTTGAATAGTCAAAGATTGGATTTTTTCATGATAAGCAGTTCAATTTTTAAAAATGCCCTCATTTCAAAATAAACCAGAAAATCCAAGCTGCAGAAGAAAAACCCAGAAAGAAAAGTACAGGATTGAATCTTTTCAATGAAAAGTCACCTCCTTTAACGTCCACCAGTGAACCCAAGGGCAGTAACTTCAGATTTACACCAATGGCATAAACCAAAACAGCACATTTCCAACCAAAAAAAAAAAGGCAAACAGAGCTAGAACACTAACCTTGAAGATTAGACATGTTGCCAATCTGGGTTGGAATTTCCCCGGACAGACTATTCACATTGAGATACAAATCACTCAGTTGAGTAAGCTCAGCAATCTCTTTTGGTATCTCTCCATTCAATGCATTAAAATGCAGATACAACCCACTCAAACTCTTAAGCCCACCAATAGCAGCCGGTATCTGACCAGAAAGACCCTTTCCCTGAAGAGAAATGTTAGCTACTTGGCCTTGATCATTGCAAGCTACACCCTCAAAAGACCCACTACAGGGGTTAGCGTTGGGTTCCCAAGAGGTCAAGAACCGGTTATTTGGGTCGAGAGAGGCTTTGATTTGCATTAGGAGCTCTGGCTCCG
The DNA here is from genome assembly GCA_949671775.1 of Mallotus repandus. Classification (NCBI taxonomy): domain Eukaryota; kingdom Viridiplantae; phylum Streptophyta; class Magnoliopsida; order Malpighiales; family Euphorbiaceae; genus Mallotus; species Mallotus repandus. Next base: position 23,950 of record CATIWM010081114.1, read on the forward strand.
TTGGGGATGAAACGGTCAGTGAGAGCAAGAGAAAGAATGAGAGAAAGTAGAAGAGGAGGTGATGCATGTTTGGCTTGAAAGAAAGTGAAGGAAAATGAGTCAACATGTCTGTGTGTAGGTTGGAATCTTCAAAGTTCAGAAGCAAATTCAGTAGCAAAGTGCTTTATAGCGAATAGCAGATTGCTTTGTTTTTTAAGTGTAATAAAAACCTTTTTCATCTTTTCGTAAAAATTTAAAATATATTTTTTAAATAAATAGTGGGATCCACAGCCTGTACACTGCACTAGAGATGGTGGGTCCCATTTTTGTTGTGCATGATAACCGTCCGATGGATCGTGAGCTATGGATGGGTTAAAAAGCTACAGTACAGTCAGCTTTACAGTAAGACCTATAAAACATCGACATCCTATTCAATGTAGTATGATATGTGGGACCAATTTGGATAGGTACTCTATCGTCATTTCTGTTATTCATGTGATTGGTTGTATGCGCTTCACAAAATTCAAAACTCCTAATTTTTAATTGGAAAAAGGGTGCAAATAGCCCTGATGTTTTAGCCTTATTGCAGATATATCATTAATATTTTTCAGCTTTCAAATATACCCTTGATGTTTCAAAAATTATAGTACGAGTTCTCCTCGATATTGACATTAATTTCTATTTAATAATACTGTTATAGCCTATCTATTTGGCAACTGGAGTGCATAATCAGCTGATATATTGCCAGAAAGAGATGCAAATACTTTTTATGTTTTATTTTAAGTGCAAATATACTATTAAAATTTTAGAAAATAAAAAATTTAAAAATTTAAAATATATTATATATTGAAAAAAAAAGTGACATTAATTTCTGTTTAATAGTAGTGTTATAGCCTATCTATTTGGCAACTGTAGTGCATAATCAGCTGATACATTGCCAGAAAGAAATGCAAATGCCTCTTATGTTTTACTTTAAGTGCAAATATACCATTAATATTTTAGAAAATGAAATATTTGAAAATTTAGAATATATTATATATTGAAAATAAAAGTAAAAAATAATCTAATAATGCATTGTCTATATTATTTTTTAACTTTTGAGTTCGTTTATATTATATATTTGTCATGTGAGAAATTCATTTTCATTAAAAATAATATAAATTAATAAAAATCTATTGTAAGAATTACTATAAATAAAAATAGACTAATTAAAATAAATAAATATTTTGATAAAAATAGTAATGATAAATTGAAAATTAATCTATACATATTTTATTAAATGCTTTATTTATATGTAAAATAAATTGTATTCTAGTTATTTGATTTTTTTTATTTCTTGTCTTGTTTATTTCAAGCCAACCTTTAAATATAGCAATTTTTTATAGTTTGATTATATAGATTTTTATCTACTTTAATTTTCATGTTAATTCTTATAAGATATTTTTATCTACTTTTATCAATATTATTTTCAATGAAATTAAATGTCTTCATGACGAATATTAAAAAATAATATAGACAGTGCATAATTAGATTATTTTGTTTTTTTATTTTCAATATAAAATATACTTCAAATTTTTAAATATTTCATTTTCTCAAATATTAATGGTATATTTGCACTTAAAATAAAACATCAGGGAAATATTTGACTTTTTTCTGTCAATATATCAGCTGATTGTGGATCTCAGTTGCCACATAAATAAATTATAATGGCATTATCAAATAAAAATTAACGCCGATATGGAAGAGTGGTTGTAGTACTAATTTTTAACACATTAAAGGTATATGTTAACCCTGAAAATATTAATGATATATTTGCATAAAACATCAAGAAAATATTTACACATTTTTCCTTTTTAATTTGAATTTCATGAAACCCTTTGAATGGTTTTTTAGTTTTCTTACTATTCAAATTGGAGAGATAAAATCTAATATTAAATCTCTCCAATATACCTTTAAGAATTTAACCGTTAGATCAAAATAATGTAAATAAGATATATTTAATATAATTGTTGCTTATATTTCACAATAATATGATAGTTTCAATCATTTTAAACAGATATTTTTTAAAGATTAGAATCTATGCATTTTGTTATTAATTATTTTAAATTTAAATTTGGTGTTATGCTATGCAGGACTATATAAATATATGGAAAATTTGAATGATGCCAGCATGGAAACAAAAGCAGAGTACTGAAATATATGGATCGAGAAGGAAATGTGTAGGGTGGCCCATACCTACGTGTATATATGTATATTTTCACAATAACTATAAAAAATCATTGATGAGAAAGGGGCCGTCTGCTGCGGTAGGTGGAAGAAATAAAAATAACGATAAATTATTATTTACTTTTTATGTTTTAGTTTAATATGTTATTTTATTTATAATATTTTAAAAAATAATTATTTATTTTTGATATTTGTAATAAATATTATTTATTAATTTTTTATCAAAAATGAAATAGTATATAAATTTATAAATATCAGAATGAATTAATATTTAGTGTATGAAATTAAAATATAGAGGATTTTATCGTAAAAATAATGGCTGGTGCATTATAGATTTCCAATGATGAAGATGTGGTTGTGGCCAATTATTTCAAACCATGTGTTTGTATCATAAAATAATTTTCTTTTGTGCTTTAATCACTTGTTTCAAGTGATTAAGGAGGTACCTATGACCTTTGAGGTCATGAGTTCAAGTCTTAGGAACGCTTTTAGACACTTAAATATTGAGCTATTAATTTAGAACTGACTAATTTCAGTCACGAAATTAATTCCATTTAAAGGTAGAGAGTTCAAATATTTCTCTCTCTATCTTTAAAAATTATAGTTCAAAAAAATAGTTTTCTTTTTTTATATAAATTAGCATGCACATGATGCAGGTGTTGTGTGATTCTTAATTCCTCTACATCCATGCACTTCTTGTTAATTCATTAAAATTAATTGTATGCTTCGAGCACAGGGCTTCACAAGTGTGATTCTTAATTCTTCCACAACCATGCACTTCTTGTTAATTCATTAAAATCAATTATAATTAAACACATACTATATATTTGTTATTTATGAAATTTTAAAAAGAAGTTTTTGAGAGAATTTTACCTATTTATGAGTTTATTTGACTTAAACTTTAAAATAATTAGAGTTAAAGAAATTAAAAATAAAATTTTTTATTTTCATGATATACTTTTTTTTTACTTTAATTAAAGTGATTTTTTTTAAATTATCTATATTCAAAATTCACTGAACTCTTATTAATCTGGTTCGATCCGGATACAACTATAAGAACGGTAAAATTTTTTTAATAATTAATATATCGTGTATACTCATGTATAGTGACTTGGCATCTTGTACCGCATAAAATAGAGAGAGAGAGAGAGAGAGCATGGAAGTATAAGACAGTTGATTGCACGAGAGAATAATTGATGTTTACAAATCAAGAAGTTGCTTAATCTCCCAGATTTAGGACAGTGGCCCTATGTTTCGAAAGTGGTTAAAAACTCTCTTGGTTATTATGATCAAACAAACTCATCTCAGGAGTCATTGCCATGTGAACTTTGGAATATATTAATGTTTTCTTGTCCCCAAGGAAGGACCCAATAAGGCTAACTCGCATTCTTACATGTAAAACCATTATTTCTGAAAAATCCAAAGGACAGATTTTGTTGGTTAACCTAGCTGTCCATATTGTTAATCTTATGTAAACAAATTAAGATTATGGTAAAATATAAATTGCATGCATATGAATAATGTGTGTACAAATGTAGGAATTAATTTCTCTTTTCATATTATAGTATATGATCTCACTAGTTTAATCCCTTCATAAGCTTAAGATTAGTCATAGGTAGAAGGACAATAATTGATTACCAAATTCCCATATACCCAATTTCCCCACCTACTTTAGATTGACTAGTTATGATTGAGGTTGTGACTCTAATGGGGAAATTAACATCATGTGTATTGTTTTGGTATGATTCAATATCTAATCCGGGCAAAAGAAACTGAACTACAGTCTCACAATCCTAGCTGGATTGCTCATTGCCTCTTTTTTAGCAGAGCACAAGGACATCTCACATATATTCTACCCTCTTCTTTTCAGCTATTACAGCTATCCTTTTATTCCTTTGTATGGCTGAGAGTACACGTTGCACATAAGCACTGGACATCAACAGCAATAAAAAGCTGCCTTTGACTATAACTCCTCAAAAAGAGTAGTCGGTAGTGGGGTAAGTTTGATACTTGTAGTCTTTTTTCTTTTTTTTTTAATAAAGGAAATTATAGTAGATTTTATAGTTTCATACTTGCAGTCTTGTATTCCCTTGCACTAACAAAAAAAAACATGAGAGGAACAAAATGAAGTTTTATTTTTGTAGCATCCCACTTACATAGGTAGAGGCGGACAAGTTTATTATTTTATGTCAGATGCCGATATAAAATCACGATTGTATATTATAATTTCTCATTAGCTAGTTGTAATGTATTCTTAGACTTATAATACATGATATACGTGTTACATTTTTATTGGCTAAATATAAAATACCTTACCATGCGTTAAATGTAAAATATTTGGGTGCAATATATTATTAGATAAATACACATTCGAAATTCCTTATCTCGGCTTTTATGAAGGGTCCCAAAAGGCCAATATGTTACTATACAGGCGTGAGGAAACAGGAAACAAATTATTCCTAGAACATGAAATGATAGATGGAAGAAAAAGCTCATATCCCCTCCTCTTTCACATTGATTTATATATATATAATGTTTGTTTTTTTGAAGTGAGCTAGCTGAAAAGGTTTCACTGTAAAGCCATTGAGAAGAAAAAGCTAAAACTGATGAAAGTGGTTGCTTTATGTATATTCACACAATTATTACACTTTTTTTTAAGCTCTTTTCAAGTTTGAAGTTCAAAAATCAAAAACTTTACTGCACATCATCTTCTTTAGAATTTTTCACAAAAGATAGATTGGCTCTGCACGGCATATACATTCAAAAGGAAAATAATAGCTCATTATGTCTTTAAAGAGCCTAGTTTGCTTGCTGGGCTTGGCTTCTTTCTTGTCTACAAATGGCATCTTTCCTGTCTATAAATGAAATTGGGCCTAATAAATTTAGTACTAAATGTTGGTTGTTTGGTGGTCAAAAAAATATCGAGTTTAGCTCCTCATTGGGGCCAGAGAGTTGAGATCCTTGTACTTTGGACCCGACCCATTACTTAAAAACCAGCTGATTTGATGATTTTCTAAACCAATTTCATTCATTCCTCCGTGCCAAGAAGCATGTAAGTTCATGGCGCCTAAACAACGAGGACCCCTCATAATTACAAATGATTAATCTCATGTGTCAGATACAAAAAAGAGCCTATACTCTCATAACCAAACTATGTTTGAAATGGTATGGATAGTCTAGCTGGCCAAGATTCAATCTTTTCGAAGTACTTCACGGGCACAACACCATCAAAACCTTCAGTCAATATCACTCTGTTGTCTGACATATAAAGCTTCATTCCATCTGAAGTAAACAACAAGGGGGGAAAAGAGAAAAATTAGCCTGCATTTATGATTCACCTATTAGCAAATGAAGTGCAGATATATTCAAGTATCAGGATATGTACCTTGTAGAGCCTTTTTGACATCAAGATATATCAAAACATTAACATCCCACCTCATACCTGAAAGACGAAAAAAAATATTAAGCCAATTGCCAGAAGTCATCCGGTGTTTAATATCTAAATGATTCATCATCAACTGAATATCCTGGTTCTTGCAAGAATCATGAGAACTGAAAGTTATCTTTGACAAATCATAACATGCATGATTAAGGCAAGCTCCTATTGCTATTAAAATATTCCTTCCCCTTTCCTTTATCAGCATCCTTCAACTTCCGCAACAAATGTCCTTCAGCACAAATCCAACAATTTGACATGCTGAACGCTAGAAGGAGCATATCCAATACAAGGTCAGATAAAGTTTTCTATAAATGTATGAATTTCAAGGCAAAAATTTCCTTAGCAGATTACATACTTAATTTGAGTCCTCAACATATGCAATTGGTGAATAGGTGCTATTACTAAGCAATAATAGCATGTCTTCGCAATACAAGGTCATAAATGGTAGAAGAATAACAAATAAAATGAATCTTACCACTAATCACTTCACCATCAGTTGGCAAGCCACATGAGAAGTGAACATGCAATCTTTGCATGCGCTTTAAGCCAGACTCCAATATAAATTCTATGTTCTTCTTATAAGTTCCATGTACACACACTAAAACCACAGGAAAAAGAGAAGCAATGAACTATACAAAAACCTTAAAACATAAGTGAAAATGGAAAAAGGAATGCGTTATATGACAAAACAATGGTATTGCATAATTTTTGTTTTTTACCTGGAACTTCATCAGCTGAAAGGATTGGTTTTAATAAACTCTCATTTTCAACTGTCTGCACAATTGTGAGAAACACTTTTAAGTCCATATATTCAAATCATAGAACAGCCAAGGCTTGCCACATCCTTGGAGCAGGGAATATAAGATGTAATACAATGATGTAATATTTCATCAACTTAGGACAAAAGGGTTTATCACCCGTATTGTGTGGCCTTGATTTGCACGTATCAGATGCTCCCCATTTTCCTCTAGAAGGCTGAATCGCTGCTTATTATCCCTTCTTACAGCCTGGAATTTCAAACATACAAAAAAATAATCGTATGGCGGTTTATCTAAGAAAACATTAACCATTTGAGAGGTACAAATTTTCATCAGGTTAACTTTAAGAAAGAAACAACAGAAGGTATGGTTTAACGCACAGATGATAGGCAAGTAAAATACATACATATCTATATATATATATATATGAACATTAAATAATAGAAACAAATGAAAATTGAAGCAGTGCCAGGCACTGGATTCAGTTATACAGTCAACCGAAGATAGTGTCCTCAAGAGAAATGGCTACATCAAGGGCCGATATTGGTAATGATGTCCTTACAACATATTGACTTCAAATAAACACGGGGCTGATGAAGAATGGGCATATAAAGAAAAGTCAAGAAGAAGAAGGATCTAAAGAACCAACCAACCTCCTTAATGTCATCAATTGTGTGTGATCTTAATGGAACATTGGCAAATGTCTTCATGTTCAACTTCAGTAAATCCTGAACTTTGACAAACCCATCACTCCGCATATTCAGATTTAACTCAGAAGCCATATGACGCAGAATGCGTGTCCTAAAAATGGTAAAGAAAATTGATCAAAGAAACGTTAGAAAAAGCAAACACTTAGTAAGAAATTAGGATGCCCATGTTGATGGCATTGGGACCTTTCTCAAATTCAACAAGAACAATAAGAACATTAATAACAACAAGGGTAATGAATCATAGTATAAATCTAAAGTTGAGCTTACAAGAGTCTCCCAAGAGCATCAATTTTATCTTTGCCTCCTCTTCCACCACCACGACGACCACGGCCGCTTGATCTTTCTCTATCATTTTTCATATCTAAACCACTTCCACTGCAAAAAATATATAAATATATATTAGCTCTAGAAGAGAATTCTATACAAATAAGAAACAAAGAAATAAAGAAAAATACCTTCTGTATGAGTGGGCAAAGGAAGAGGAAGAGGACGAGGAAGAGGAGAAGGAGTTCATATTCTTAGTGTTGTCTAGAAAAGGAAAAGCAGGAGATCTTGTGAATAAGAAAAAAGAGGAGGAAGCTTTAGAAGAACTGGTCAGATTAGGAGCGAAACGAGAACATAAGGGACCCAGGAGTCGAGTTCTGCAGCAGCTCCACATGTGTAACGACAGATGCCAGTAATCGCGCGAGCAAGCGGAGGCTATTGCTACTACTGCATAAATATATATATATATTTTTTTTGGCAATTGGGGAATTTTGGGGAAGGGGCACCCACGTCCAAGTGGGCAATGAAGCCCTCTACCACCACAGCGCAGCTATGCGGCTTGCACACACACACATATATATATATATTAAATGAAGTACACGACAGGTCGTTGGCTTAAAACATCAAAGGACGAAGAAACCTTAACAGCAGCGTCTCGAATGGCGTTAGATTTGGAGTTCCAGTTTCATGGCCGCCACGAACACTGAGTATCGTACCTCCAATCTAATGTAAGGTTCGAATTTTTCTGCTTACGATAATATTATACTTCTCTTTCATTTGGTTTTACATCTATTTGGTTACTGTTCGCGATTCTCAGTTGTGCTGTTAACTTCATCAACATTAGCTTTTGAAATTCACTCTCTCGTATTCCAATACGATTCTTCTCTTGGATTTTGTACCCTAGTTGTATGTATATGGTGCTAGAACAGTATTCAGTTCTAACTTCAATGCCTTTGTCCTTTCGGGTATGGTAAAGATTTAGTTAGAGATGAGATCATGCACCGGATGGCGTCGTTTCCTCCTTTTGTTCTCTCTGCTGCTCCTCATATTTCATCTCTTCTCTGGTGATTTTGCCCTCTCTTTCACTTTCTTGTCATTCTGTAAATTTACTTTTTTTTGATGTTTCATTTCTTATTGGGTACTTGAATTAAAGTGTTACTGCAACATTTTTTTCCTTTTTTTTTTTTGCCAGTCCTCGAATTGCATTCTAAGTCGGTTATTGGAGGCTCTCCAAAGAAACGGAATAAAAAATCTGATCATCTGATTCTTGGCCCTGCTGCTGGGCAAGGCTTGCCTAATCGCTTGCAATGCCATGGTCTCTTTAAAATAAGATGCTAATCTTTTTGTAATACTGCACTTAAACGTTCAGACTTGCAAAGTCCATATCTTAGATATCGTTTCTTACATAGGCATTATGTTTTAATTCATGTTGTCCAGGCTCCAAAGCTCTCAACAAGACTCATATGTTAACTGCTTCCAATGTTGGAGACAACATTGCCTTTGTCACTGTGTTTACCATTTATAACAGTTCATTGGATTCTCGTGCTGATACTAGTATATCAAATATGGCTACTGTTGGAAATGTTTCATACAGTAAGACAGAGAGGTCAATGACCATATTGAATGTATTCATCAGTTTCATTCAGGTAATTTGCTCCACTGAAGTGTAAGGATTGTCGTTATACCACCTTTGTGTTAGTCGTATATCTTGTTAATATATTAAAATGCTTGGAGATATCTTGATCTAAACGTAAAGTATATTTAATACATTTTGTTAGCCTTCGAAAGTCATGACATTTTCCACTATGTATAGCCTTAGTAGAATCTATCCTATACATAAAACATTTGTTTACTCTATCAGGTGACAATGCCTCGATGCAATGTTATCATTCTAACCGATCCAGCATCTGATTTCTCTCTGCGAAGAGATAAAGTCACTTTATATCCTATTCAGGGTGAATATTCTCGAGAAAAGTTGATGCTCCAAAGAATCAGATCGTACATTGTAAGAGCTCATCGCATTGCCACATAGGTAGAACATTTCTGTTTCCGGTTTGTTGGTCTATTTCTCATGGCATCTTTCGTGAACCTTCTTTTTTTTTCTTGCGCAAGTTTTCATGCTATTTTGCTTTCCCACCAAGCTACAATTATTGAGTGAACTTAATAACATTGTTTGGTTTTGTTTCTGTCCAAGTTCTACATGCTATTGAAATATTGTTGAGGATGTATATTAACTTTCCTTTAATTTCTATATTGTTCATGTAGACTTTTCTAAACACAAAGCTCAAGGAACTTGCTCATAACCCAGGGCATACAAGGCATTACATCTTTACCGACTCAGATATAGCTGTGATTGCAGACCTTGGGCACATTTTTCAAAAGTATCCAAATTTTCATTTGGCCCTTACCTTCCGAAACAACAAAGATCAACCTCTAAACTCTGGGTTTATTGCAGTGAGGGGTACCCCTGAGTCAATATTAAGGTTTGTGATCTGCTTTCACTACTTGATGTGTCTTGCACAATCATATTGGTTTGAGGGGGTAGGGATTTAATTGAATTATGTCGTTTGGGTTCTCCCTTTTTTAGCATACTAGAAAAATAAATCACTTGTGTATTTAAAACTTGATTATGGTATAAATTTTCTGCAGGGCAAAGACTTTCCTTCAAGATGTACTAGAAGTCTATTCGTCCAAGTACATGAATGCTTCTCGAATGCTTGGAGATCAGTTAGCTCTTGCCTGGGTCATAATATCGCACCCTGGTTTTGATTTGCAGAGATTTGGAAAAGCAAAGGCTTTTGCGGAAGAAATTGGTGGTGCCTCGGTGCTCTTTCTACCCTGTGCTACATATAATTGGACACCACCTGAGGGGGCAGGTCAATTTCATGGAATGCCATTGGATGTCAAGGTATACCAGTAATAATCAAATGCTTTTCTGGATGATCTTGATCAGCGAATGAGCTTCAGATTCAATTTTCTTTCATTTGAATCATGGATTTTAACTATGTTAACTTGCTTTAATTGATGTATGCAGGTAGTGCATTTTAAGGGATCTAGAAAACGCTTAATGCTCGAGTCTTGGAACTTCTTCAATTCTACCTCTGACATGTCTGATATGTTGTGCCTCATTCTAATGAGTGGGAGAACTAAGTATGATTTTTGACTTATAATACGTGTATTTTTATTATTATTGTTATTTTTTTTGTTGGAGGGGATGACAATTATTTAGGGTGTAACGTTACAAGAGCAGAGCGTCTTCGCAGTTTTGTTTGATTTCCTTCCTTGGTGTACTGCCAATGGAGAACTTTGGTGTCAGTTGTTTTTCTTTCGCCAAAATAAAATTTCACACGAATAGAAATTTGATAATTTTTGTGCTAACGTGTGAAGAAGATTGGCAAGGTCTAATGATTCCAAGTGCTTATCTATGACTATGATGTATGCTGTAGAGCTATTTCTGCTGTATAGGAATGGGATCCCCAAATTTGGAAATGCGTCGTGCATTACCCGACCATGCACCTTTCATAACTGTACTAATCAGCCGAGATGAGCTCATACTTGTACCAGCAATATGGCCTCTTCGAATAATGCAAGCTTACACAATGTCAGCGAGACTGCAAGCTGGAAACAACTCAGACCATAATGGCCTAAGCATGAACATCTTGAGTTTCAACACAACGGATGGAAACTCATAATTACTTCGTTATTAATTATAAACATATGATCCTATAGAGATAGGAATAGAGAACGAGAGAGGGAGGGAGAAGCCGAAACGGTAACCTATGCATGCTAAAAATGTGTCGCTTGAGGTGGAACAAGCAACGAAATCTGCTGGCGTTGCACATGATTTACATTTGGACTTTGGTCTCTGAACGTATTTACCTACCCTTGATCATGTATCAAGCTGTGAACAAGCACAAGTAGAGAACGTGTTTCATGTACAATGCTGTCGTTTTTTACTCTTTGTAAGGTGCAAGCAAAAAGGGTAGTTTCTTGCTAGTAGATTTCCCGTTACATGAAAGCATGATCACCTTCATACTTTTCTTGCTGACATCTTGTGAATTAAGCACATCCCTTCACAAGAAAATCGATTATGCTACCAACTTTGACACAACTTCCTAACCTAGACCAAAGTCATGAGGATGGTAGTTGATGCTCATAAAAAGACTTGTGGTTCTTTTTGTCTCCAAGGGAAAAGAGAAGAAAAAGAAACCCAAATCAGTCTCTTATGCAGCTGAGTAGATCGAACAAGTCAACCAGTCGTGCCAATGTTGCAGATTAGAGGTTAAAAAGATCAAGATGTTAATGAAAGGCTTTCATTATCACACGAACTAGGAAACCAATAATGAAAATTCATTTCCAAATTCATTGCTATATAACAAACTCATAAAATTTCAGTATGATAAGTGAAGAGTTATATTGAACATACATGGATTACATTGAAAATACTGTGACTGAACAACAAATTTTAAATATGCAAAGGCAGTGAAGCTCAGTCCATTGCAATCCTGTTCATTTTCTGCAGCCTAAAAGCTAATACAAGCAATACTGATAGCAGCAGTATGCACCGCCTGGCATATATACTGCACTGATATCTCTTAAGGCAGAAGTCTAGCAAAATTCTCAAGCATAGAACTTTGAAATGACAATTTAGATGTCTTCAAAGGAATAGACATAAAACTACAAGGCAAAATCTAGGATTGCAGAGTGGTCGAACAAACAAAATTAAATCACTTAAGCCAGAACATGTGACATCACAGCATCATTCTTCTACAGATTGTTAAAATTTGCCAGCATATCATACATGAATATACAAGCAATGAATCTCTAGGTTCAAAGTGAAAACAACTGGTAAATGCAAAATGGAACAAGGATCTATAATTCCCTCAAATTAGCAAAAACCAAAATTAAGGCAATCTAAAGGGAAATTACTTGCATAAACAAGGATATTGAATAAGTGCAACAAAACACATCATTGATATCCTCAATAAAGCAACATTTATATGACAGGGAAAAAAGATTGCACAAATATAAGCAAATATGTGTTTCCAATTCATCCAGTAACACAAGAGAAATGTGAAATCGACGTGTCAATTTTATTGAAGTAGCACATAAATGATACATGTCCAACAATCAGGATATGCTCTACTAGTCATGAATTCTACAGAGCCGAAACTACAACAATTACATATTTCAAAAATAGAGATAGAAGAAAATGAAGGTTCTATGTTCCTTTTGACTCAGCTCAGGGAATGCCCATTGCAATATCCACTAACCATAAAATCTTCTTCAACATGGGATGTGATACTCCTCCTTATATAGCATCAATTAAACATATATGGAAAGACAACAATTGGGCAATGAACGGTCATAGAAATGCTAACAAAAAACAATCACAAGAATCATAATGAACAAGAAATATTTCGAGGTACCCGATCACACAATTGAAAGAATCAAATTCATCGTGCATCCGCCTTCTTCCCTCCTACATGATAGTAGCTAAGGTACCACCGCACAAATTTCTTCAACCCTGTCTGAAGATCTGTGGTTGGCTTGTACCCAAGTTCCCTTTGCGCCGAACTAATATTAGCATGAGTGAATGGAACATCCCCATTTCTTGGCAACTTCATAATCTTCTTCTTAGCCTTTACCTTCAAAAGCTTTTCTAAGATACTCACAAGATCCGAAACAGGCACAGGAGATGTATTTCCTAAATTGAAAACCCTCAATTGAGCTGGTCCCTTTTTCTTTCCTCCACTACCAGTACTCTTCTCAGCAGTATCCAATGCACCCAAACAACCTTTAACAATATCATCAATGTAGGTAAAATCCCTAGCAACACTCTCATGATTAGCTGTTTCAAAAATGGATATGCTCTTCCCTTTCAAAATATCCCTAGTGAAAAAGAAATAGGCCATATCCGGTCTACCCCAAGGTCCATAAACGGTGAAAAATCTCAACCCGGTAAGGGAAAGACCGTAAATATGATTATAGGTATGTGCAATTTCTTCACCAGCTTTTTTGGTAGCAGCATACAAGCTAGCAGGCTGATCAGTTCTATCTTTCTCAGAAAAGGGTACTTTAGTATTGAGCCCATAAACAGAACTAGAGGATGCCCAAACAATTGCAGGCTGTGGAATTGCACTTTTACAAACTTCTAATAAACTAACAAGACCAGCAATGTTACTATGCACATAAGAACTAGGGTTTTCCATTGCATACCTAACACCAGCTTGAGCTGCTAAATGCATAACATGAGTAAATGGCACAACTTCAAATAGTTTCTTTAACAAAGCAACATCATTTATATCACCTTCCACAATGAAAACACCAGTGCGTTCCAGAAGCGCTTGGCGAGCACGTTTTAAAGATGGATCATAATAATCATTGAAATTATCAAGACCCAAAACGCCATCGCCACGGCGTTTTAAAGCAGCAGATACATGAGTACCGACAAACCCAGTTGCACCAGTTACAAGTACTGAAATCCCATTTCGCGAACGGATTCTTGCAGAAGACCTGACCCGTTTCTCCCAGTCTGATCCGCCCCATGAAGTACGGAGAAAACGGCGAGACGGATCGGAGTGCAGAGGATTGGTGGCTGAATAAGAAGGGGAAGAAGAAGATGGGGATCGATAAAAGAAGAGGAAAATTAAACCAAGAAACACTAAAGACCAAAATGCGAGTTTAGCTAAAGAAGAATGCCATCTGATGACTCTGTTATATTTTTCCATCTTGAATTTGCCTGGCGTTGATGGAATGTGTTCAATATGAGACATTTGCTTCATTTGGGACATTATCTCGAGTGAAAGAAAATGTAGCTCCTCTTCAGCCTTTATTTTTTCTTGATTTCAAGAAAACTAACAAAAAAAAAGAGAACGATTTAGGGTTAGGTTTTTGGGTTTTTTTCAATGGAGATTTTGAATGTGGCTGGATGAAGAAGAAGAAGACGATGATAATGATGATGATAAGGAAAGGATACAGGTGAGGTGATTTCTTGCTTTTCTTTTTGATTTCTCTTTGTTTCTTTTTAGCTGTTACTTCTTGTTGTGGGTGCTAAGGAGGGGAGGGGAGGGGAGGGGGGGGTGGAATCTTTTTTTTTTTCTTTTTCTTTTTTTCTTTTCTGGTTCCTTGGAGAGATGGGTTGGTGGTAGTTTCTGTTTTGGGTTATGCCTCTTTCCAATTTTGTTTTTGATTTAGTTAAGCAAATGGTGATCAATGGAGAGTTTAGGAATGTGGGGTGCAGAAACACAGAAAGAAACAAACAGAAAAAAAAAAAAACAAAAACAAAGAAAAGTATGTGCTTTTATAATTTGGGTGATGTGAGATCAAGAAGAGTCAAATAAATGGTGTTAATAATTTGACTTACTGAAAAGTAGGTATTAACAACGATAAATCTTTTTTAATGTTGGTAAAATATCACAATAAAAGCAATAATTCTGAAAACTATTAGTCATAGATGAATGACCTTTGAACAAATATTTTGGTGCTAGTCTATTGATTTTCTTCCTATTCTTTGTGTTAAAAGACTTGAGTTTGATTGGTTTAAAGGGCCTTGAATATCGGGTGCCATGATCCATATATATACATTCCCCCTTTTTAAGGATGAGATTTCTTTATTTAGGAAGTGGCTGCGGTGGCCAAAGCTTGAATAGGTGTGTATGTTGGAGATGGAAGGATAAGGTGTTGAGGCTAATTATGAGGGATTACTAATTTTCACACCATTGAAATGTGTGGAAGATTAAAGATTTTTGGGATTGAGGAATTATGAATTTTCTCACTAATTTTGGGGTTCATGATTAGGATTTAGCTCTTGATTAGGATAAAACTCTGTAAAACTCGCAGTGCCCATTAATCACTCTGTTGCACCATATTTATATCTCATACAATTGTACATGACACTACATGTTTTTTTTGGTCTTTGTTGATTGGCTCTTTTGCTTTTTCTTTTACCTTTTGCGTCCACTGCCTTCAGAATATAAGTTGATAATCAGAGAGCAAGTGATTGAAATTATGTAATGGTGGGTCTTGATACCATTCAGAGACTATAATTATGCTTCATAATAATAGGATTCCATTGTTCAGCTTTTATGCCTGACTATATATGTATATGTATTAATGAACTCATCCTCAAAAGCAAAAGAAACAAGAAAAAAAGAAAAGAAAAAAGTATGCATTCTTGAGCTCATACATGTGAAGAGAAAATTATGGATTGATATTAATTTATCATACAAGAAAATGAGAGAGAAGGGTCCAGATTTTAGTTACATACTTGAAATGAAGGCAAAAGCACCTTTCCATTGAATCCTCACTAGTATCTTAGATTGCAATTTATGTTAAGCTAGCACCATGTGGGTGGACAAATGTAGAGATTATTGTGGAATCACGAGCCAACAATCCTTGTTTGCTGCCTTTGAAAGCTCAATAACACCATGATATGAAGAAGAGTAGTGCCAAAGAAAGTTTTACTTAATTTTCCTACTATATGTAGCCATCATCATTAACCTATTACATTATTGTTCATTCCTTCAACATTATCAGGCAATATTTGACTAATTTCTCACTGATTATTTCACTTAAGAACATTTTTTCCTTGACATTATTGAACTCTTTTAAATTTTTTTCTCACTAACCATATTGATGATGATGATTATTTATTAGTGTATATTTTATTTTGAAGCAAAAAGTAAAGGAAATAAAATGTATACAGCCACCTTCAACCACCACCCATGTGACAATCTGTTAAAAAAATAATGCACGAGGTCTACATGTCTTAATAGTTACTTGTTTTACATACAAATGGCAACAGGTACCATGCCTTGCCAATTAATGTCTACTGGCCCTGGATGAATGTATTATGTCTATAATTCCACTAATTTTTTTTAAGCGGAGGAGACACTGATAGTTTCCTCGGTGGTTGGGCAATCACATGAATGTCAAGTTTTAGGGTTGGCCTGAAAGTTTCAGAAGAAAACAAGCAATGCGAGTCCTGTAACAAGACCCATAGGAGCTGTAAACCCATGCTGCGAGCAATGCAGCACGTGACGAGATGTGGATCCATAAAATTGGCCCATACAGACGTGAAATGCAGGTGTAGCATACAAGATAATTTTCCATTACCCATTTGTTGGACAAACCAATCTAATGTTTCACTACTCCAGCATTCATTAGCTGACGGATGCATAAAATCAATAAATTTGGATACAAATTGTCTTGGCAAACATTGGGTAAGCAGAAAATTTGAAGAACCAAGTCCCGGGTACAATGATAATATCAACTCGATCACACAAATTATAGCAGATTACAATAAGATTTATTGGGAAAAAACACAGGGCTGCCACTCCACTGCCATGGTTGTTGTGACAATGGTAGGAAACCTCTTATCACTTTTCTATTAACTATAAATGTTGAGCTGTAGCTTTATTGCTTCGTGAACCTCTGAAGGACTTCGAAGTAGTCGGGGAAAGTTTTTCGTGTGCAGCCGGGGTCCTTAATTGTGACTGGAACTTCTCCACAGGCAGCAAGTGAGAATGCCATGGCCATTCTGTGATCATCATAAGTGTCAATCTCTGTCACGTTTAGTTTCTCAGGTGGGGTGATCACGCAGTAATCTGGTCCTTCCTCAACTGTTGCTCCCAACTAAAATATGAAGCCCAAAATGTTATTGATAACAAATCATAAACCAAGTATTTTAGTTCTTGTAAATTCAGATTAGTGAAAAGCCACAAGAAACTTACCTTCCTGAGTTCTGTGCAAATTGCAATCATTCGTTCTGTTTCTTTCACTCTCCAACTTGCCACTGAAGATAAGAAAATCAAGAGCAGGGCACTCAAATTGTGTACAAGGAAATATGATCCACCAAATACCAATTACCAGCTCATAATAACTAGAAAGAAAGAGAAACCATACCATCTCTTATAGCAGTAGGGCCATCCGCAAAAAGTGCAACCACAGCCAGCGTCATAGCAACATCCGGCATTTTGTTCATGTTCACATCAATAGCACGCAAATGTTTTTGAGTAGGTGAACTGCGTGTTGGTCCGGTAACTGTTACATTGTTCTCCGTCCAGGTAACTTTAGCTCCCATTTTCTCAAGAACCTCAGCAAACTTTACATCTCCCTTGATTTTCATAAAGAAGAAATGGAAATTGTTAGATAGTTTGGCAAGTGAAAATACATATAATTATGATTCAGAATTTCCTCCAAAACAATTTATAAGGGATACGGAGAAGACATCTTGAATATGTTCAGAGAATTTTGTCAGTTTTTTTAACTGTCATAAATAGATATATGCAATAAGCAGATACAGTGTACCATTTTGAACTTATAGGAAGCAATATGAAAACAAGAAAAAACATAATTACCTGCAAACTGTTGGTCCCACAGCCTTCAACAGTAATAGTTCCACCAGTGATTGCGGCACCAGCAAGGAAATAACTAGCACTTGAAGCATCACCCTCAACATAAGAATTTCCCGGAGACCTGAATGATCTTCCAGGTTGTTACTTTCACTGAAACACAGTTTCCAAACCTGCAAATCTATTCTTACAGAAGAAACTTACTTGTACTTTTGACCTCCTCGAATGAAGAAATGATCCCAGCTACTACTGTGTTCCACAAAGACTCCATAGCGTTCCATTAACTTTAAAGTCATCTCAACATAAGGGACAGATATCAGTTTATCAATAATCTCAATTTCTACGTCTCCAAGAGCCAAGGGAGCTGCCATGAGCAAAGCAGTCAAATATTGACTGCTGATTGATCCAGAAAGCTTAACCTGAAGATAAAGACATGGGAAATAAGAAGTAAGAATAATTATTTTCCATAAAAGTGAATTTGTCATGAGAGAAGACCTCTAAGTTCAATATATTACTGTTCAAGCAGGAAAATAGAAATTATCAGATGGAAAACCAATTATATCACCTGATAAAAAGCAAAGGTTTATGATCAAGTCTCAAAAAGAATGAAACATGCAAGAAATTCATGCTATATTAATACATATTGCTATATTAGATATTGCCAAAAAAACAAAGGGATGTATAAAATTATTGAACATGTCACACAATAACATAATGTAAGAGATGACAAATATCACACCTTTCCACCAGGAAGGCCTCCTTTTCCGTTTACAATGACAGGGGGGCAGTTTGTAGGGGAACAAGTAACATCTGCACCGAGCTGCTGAAGACCAGCCACTAGATCCCCAATCGGCCTCTCTCTCATTCGTGGCACCCCATCAAGTATGTAGCTGAATTGCATCAGATAGTTAATTCCAACAGGAAATGGAAAAAACATGGAACTGGAGAGCAATAGACGGCAGGCACAATACAGAAAAGGCATAGTGAAAAACAAAATAACATTATTTTGTTGAAATGATTTTGATCATATCTCACTCATACACCTAGCTGCAATTGCTGAAGAACAATCCCTGATATTAGACATAACCCAATTAGACTAGAGAGACGACATGCTGATAGAATGAAGACCATAAATAAATGCAGAATTTAGCATACACCATACAAATTCTAACAAACAAATCCCATTAATCCATTTAGTAGGATAGGAGACAAATTTTCCCACATCAAATAATTAAATGCCAACATAAATAGGGTGGAAAGGGACTAAGATAGGAGAGACCTTGAATTTCCACCAGCTGCCGTAACTGCAGCAGTCAATGGACGCATTGCTGTTCCAGCATTCCCAAGGAAAAGTTCAACATTATTTTTTGATTCGTTACCCACTGGAAAAGAACCACCACAACCTTCAACAATAGCTCGTTTGAGTTCACTATTGTGTTCCACATGTAGTCCAAGTGTTTTCAGTGCACCAAGCATGTAATGAATGTCCTCACTATTCAGCAAGTTGTCCACAACAGTTGTACCCTAAAATATATCAGTAAAAGATCACTACAATAGGCCAAGAAGGGTAACATAAGAACATATCACATATTACTATATATCGGTACCAAAATTCATGCATATAACACACACAGTTACAGAAAAGTTGTCATATCCAGCAGTCGAAGCATACAGTAAAGAAAATTACCATTACCTGAAACAAATAAAATGCATGCCAAGAAGCAACTATACAAAAGGAACTCCTTTCCAAAATGAAACACTAGAATCTAAACCCCATTTAAAGCTTAGTAATTCAAAATTTTCCATTACTCTTAGCAGCACAATCACATTAACTACTCAAAGAAACCAGATAAAGTAAAATTTATTTATAAGCACCTGAAAAAGAAAATTCAAAGTGTTCTTATTGTTAATTTTTCCCCTAGATAAATAAAACTGACGCAAAAAGATACACAAGAAACTTGAAATCCTACCCATACGTTCCCCAGATAGAAAGCAACTTTCCCACTTTTCCCTGTAAACAAAAGAATTTATCAAACAGAAGACCAACAATTCACTCCTTCACCAATGAAACAAAGATATTTCAAAATCTAAGAAGCAAGTTCAGTGATAAAAATATGAAAGCCAATTGCTAAAACAAGATGAAAATAGAAAAAATTAGAAGTCAAGAGCACAAAACAGGACACCATTTATACCTCAGAGAGAGCAGCGAGAAGGAGAACCCGATTGGAAAGTGACTTGGAACCGGGTAATGTGACGGTACCCGAGATTTCTTTAATGGGTTGCAACACTATTTCTGGTGCCGTTGACGGCTTCTCTGCTGTGGCAACTGAGGCTGAAACTCGAAGGGGACCTGTCATAACTGTGTAATCACCTTTTCTTTGACATAGCTTTAAACCCGAAAAAAGAGAAGACCCATTTATCTGTGATCTAAACGAAACTGAAAATAGATATTTTGGTATTTGTGGTTTTGAGAGATTGGGCAAAATACTTGTACTTTGAACTCCGTTCGAAATTTTGGTGACTTGCGCCATTTTAATCTCTATGTAAAATACAACAAACAAAAAATTCCTCTCAGATTTTTCTTGTTATCGAAGAAGAAGAAGAAGAAGATGATGATGATGATGAGTTACTTTAGTTCTAATGGAGGAGCTGTTATGTTTTGAGCAAAATTGGGTATTTCACCAACCAAATGTGCCTGCTGCCACCGTTTGAAAAGGGGCGTGGAATTTCAAATGAGGGTCTTGCTTTTGTGTTTAGAAAATCAAAAAATGCCAATAAGGGGCTTACTTGTAGAGAAACTTTCTTTTGTGGATTATTTTGATATTTTGTTTGGGTTTCAAAGCACAACAGGTAAGTTAGGTTGGTGAGACTGAGGGTATATTAGAAAATGAAGAGATAAAGCGAGTAGCGATGTGTCAAGCCAGTCACGTACCACTACCAACCCCGGTGAGGTTAGGTTAGTATACAGTCAGTTGTATTATTCGGTTCACGTTGTTATCGATTGGTTTATGCCACGTGAGCATTTGAGCATCATCGACTCTCTATCCATTGATATGGCATTGTTCAATAGGTCAATTTGAGAGCAAAAGTTCTGGTACCCAACAACCACGTGGTGGGTTTGGTTAGCACCGGAAGAGCAGAACGTTGGTAGGTATTAGGGACCCATGATGAAGTAGGTAAGTTAGTTTGTGGTCCGTAAACAAGAAAGGGCTCATGGTTGGAAAAGCCCTCCCATCTAAACGAGGCAATTGGGCATTGAGTTGGATTGGGCCTCATATTAAAAATAATATTTTACCATTTGACCACTTTAATTTAGTTAGTAACCTAGTTTTTTTATTTTTTTCAATTTTATTTTTATTACTTTCACTTTTGTACTTAAAAGTGGTTTATTTTTTAAATTTTGCATCAAATTTTCATGATTTTCGTTTTCTTTGATTTTGCTTGCTTTTTTTTTTCATATAGGAATCATTGAATCTGAGACTTTGTAAAAAATAAATGGAAGAAAGCTAGATGGTTAAAGTTCAAGAATAATGAGAGTAAAAGTAAGAAAATAAACAAAAAATAAACAACTGCAACAAAAATAAATAAAAATAAACAACTACAATTTTTTGTTGATTTTATTATTGTAGTTGTTGCTTTTCAATTGTTTTTATTGTTTGTTTTTGTTTATATTTGTTGATTTTTGTTAAAAATAAAAAATAATAAAAAGTATGAGATATATAAAAAAATTATTATTTTTATCATTAATACTAATAAAAATAAAAAATTTATTTATGGCGTTAATTTATCATTAATAATGAAAAAATAATTTAAAAATAATAAAAAACAACAAAAATCAACAACAATCAACAACTGTAAGATTTTGTTATTTTTGTTGTTTTTTGTTAATTTTTATTGTTTCAATTGTTTTTATTGTTTTTCTTTGTTGATTTTTGTTAAAAATAAAAAAATAAAAAAAATTTTAAGATATATTAAAAAATTATTATTTTTATCATTAATATTGATAAAAGTAAAAAATTTTATTTATGCCCTTAATTTTGTCATTAATAATGAAAAGATAATTTTAAAAAATAGTAAAAAATAAAAAAATCAACAAAAATAAACAACAATTAACAACATAAAATTTTGTTGATTTTTGTTGTTTTGTTTTTTTAGTTGTTGTTTTTAGTTTTTCTAAATAAAAAATAGTAAGAATAAAAAAATCAACAAAAATAAAAAACAATCAACAACATAAAATTTTATTGATTTTTGTTATTTTGTTGTTTCACTTGTTGTTTTTAGTTTTTTTTTATGTCAGTTTGTTGATTTTTTTAGTTTTTTTTTCGTTGATGTTACAAATACATCATAAGGATTGTAAACTTGTTATATATTGATGATCAATAAGTATCAAATATTTATTTTTTTTTAAAAAGAAGTTGTTAGCCATTTTAATGAACAAATTAAAATAAAAAAATAAAAAATAAACAAAAATCAAGAAAAATAAACAACAATCAACAACTGACAATCAACAAAAATAAACAACAATCAACAACATAAAATTTTGTTAATTTTTGTTGTTTTATTGTTTCAGTTGTTGTTTTTAGTTTTTTTTTGTTATTTCGATTTGTTGATTTTTGTTTATTTTTTAAGTTTTTTTTGTTGATGTTACAAATACATCATAAGGATTGCAAACTTATTACATATTGATGGTCAATAAGTATCAATGTTTTTTTTAAAAAAAATGAAGCTGTTAGACATTTTAATAAACAAATTAAAATAAAAAAATAAAATTCTTATTCTTTAAGAATATAAAAAGAGAAAATTTTGTTTATTTATTGTTGTTATAACAGTTGAAGATATTTATTGCTTGGTTTAACAACAATTGAAAATATTTAGTTTATAATTATTCATTTGAAAAAAAAAATGTCATAAGAGAAAAATATATTAAGTA
>CATIWM010081115.1:0-33480 GCA_949671775.1 Mallotus repandus
GCTCTAAATTACCTTAAGACTCTCTCAAGTTCAATTAAGCATGCAAGGATTAAAATCTAACCTACTCTCGTAATTAATAAGTTAATCCTAGCTCATTAAGACTTGTAGCAATTAATTTGTCACCGTGATTAATCTGTCGTGACTCCTTGAAGAGCTCGCCTACTCTCGTGGTCGAGTGATCTAAGTTTTAAGTGTTATTAAGCTAATAAATTCCCCTAACTCTCATTGGTGAATTTATCCATAAACAAGCAATCAAACAAGCCTGGAATGATAACTAGATAATATTGCAACACAAAGAATTAACTAAAATTTAAATCAAATAAAAGTACTTGTGTTCAATTCATATAATTGAATAACTACTCCTAATCAAGATTCTAAAAGAGAATTAGCCAGCATGGCTATGGAGAAATTCATGATAAATAGAATAACAGAAAGATGAAATAAAAATAAAGTTGTTTAACAATTGTCAATCTTTCTTCAGCCGTCTTGTGTATCTTGCCTCCTTGTCCCTTTTTTTTTCAAAAGGTGTTTTAATTTCCTTTATATAGAACTAGGGTTAGGGAGAGTCCTCTTTGATCTAAAATCTTCTTAATTTGCAAAACAGGAGACTTCCTAATCATCACACGGCTTCCTAATCATCCAAAATGTAATTGGCTCTGCATGGCTCAAACATGGTTTGCAATTGGCTTGAAGCTTTACACAAGATTTGGAAGTTTTGACAATTCAACTTTAAATTCCTCATTTTCTCCTTAATTGGCCAGGGTCTATCTACACTCAAACGATAAACATTCATTAAAAACTAAATATATCTTCCTAAATAGACAAATAATAATAAAAATTCTAATCAAATACTAATTACTAAACAAACTCCTAATTAGACCCAAAAACTATTTAAATTAAATTATTTCCTATTTAAAATTTATTAAAATTCAACTCTAAGACACGTATATAATATGCACATCAAATACAACCAATGAGATTCCTCAAAACAACATAGATGATGAGAGGGTTGTAAATAATGACATACAACTAATAGATCTCAATATAGGAATGATCAAGCTACAATTTCTCATGACCTTCCTAATCTAGTACCCATTACAATCGCTCATCCTACTCGATAAAGAAAGATGCCAACACACTTCAAGGATTACGTTGTTGAATTGCCAGGAAATAATAAAGACACGTCCCAATCTCATGCCAATACGGTTTCCTCAAGTACTTCTTACCCTTTATCTCATTATCTTTCCTACGCATAGTTTTCTTCACAACATCATTATTTTCTTGTGACCATCTTAAACAATGATGAACTAACATCTTATACACATGCAATCAAAGATACTTGGTGATAAGAAACAATGAAGAATGAGTTAGGGGCACTTGAACAAGACAACACTTGGACCCTTGAGGAATGACCTCCTGGCAAGAGAGTAGTTGGATGCAAGTGGGTGTACCAAATTAATTATAAGTATGATGTGACCATAGAATTATACAAGGCACGGTTTGTAGCCAAAAGGTACACTCAAGTAGAGGGATTGGATTATAATGAAACATTTGCACTTGTTGCTAAAATCACTATTGTTCGTACCTTACTAGCAGTTGCAATAATCAAACGTTGGAATTTACATCAGATAAATGTTCATAATGCCTTTATCCATGGGGATCTTATGGAGCAAGTCTACATGAAACCTCCACCAGGTTATTTATCCAATAATAATTATTGGGTATGTCAACTCCACAAATCTTTGTATGGGCTAAAACAAGCCTCTCAGTAATGGTTTGTAAAATTTTCCACCGCTATTCTTCGATATGGATTCACTCAATCCAAAGCTTACAACACATTATTCATATACCATCGAGGAAAAATTTTTCTTGTGGTTCTTGTTCATGTTAATGATGTGGTCATGGCCGTTAATGACAATATGCATCTCAATCAATTCAAGCGGTATTTAGAATCTTAGTTTCCCATCAAAGATCTTAGTACTCTTAAATACTTCCTTGGGGTTGAAGTTGCTCACTCTCCCAAAGGCATTGTTCTTTCTCAGCGAAAATACACATTGGACGTTTTATAGGAAGCAGGTTTACTTAGGTCAAAACCTTACCACTTTCCCATTGAACAAAATCACAAGTTAGCACTTGATGACAATCCACCTCTTCATGACCCTAGCTCCTATTGTCGTCTGGTAGGACGCTTGATTTACTTTACCATCACTCGGCCTGACATTTGTTATTCAATTCATGTTCTTTCTCAGTTTATAAATCAACCTTACTAAGGTCATTGGCAAGCTGCTTTACAGTTTTTGAGATATCTCAAACCAACACCATGTCAAGGTATTTTCTTTTCTTCTATAAGTTCCTTATCACTTTCAGCCTATTGTGATTCAGATTGGGCATGTTACCCTTTAACCCGATGATCTTTCACTGGGTATTTTATCTTCCTTAACCATTCTCCCATCTCTTGAAAAAGTAAGAAACAAACAATTGTTTCAAGATCCTCAGCAGAAGCAGAGTATCGATCTATGACCATTACCGCATGTGAGTTAATTTGGTTGTAGCAGTTGCTTTTTGACTTAACTGTCTCACTTTCTTCTTTTACTCACTTATACTATGATAATCAAGTTGCCATGCATATTGCTAACAATCAAGTTTATCACGAAAGAACAAAGTACATTGAAATTGATTGTCACTTTCTTACAAATTGCATTCAATGAGGCTTATTAACTACTCATTTCATTTCTTCATGCCATCAAGTTGCTGATTTATTTACTAAAGCTCTTGGCAAGCAATAATTTCAGTTCTTGGTTGGCAAGTTGGGCATTTGAAACCTCCATGCTCTAACTTGAGGGGGCGTATTGACTTTCTATATATTGACACGGCATGGAACACAATATCTCACATGTCGTGTCTCATCAAAAGTTTAAATTTTAACCTTTAAGCATATGACATAGGATTCCACACCCCGTGTCACTACATTTCCTATAAATACCAACTTCCCATTTCCATATGTATTTACTTTCCTTATATATCTTGATTTAGTTTCTTCTTATTTTGTTGATTTAATTTTTTGTTCTGTAATTCCAAAGTCAATGGGATTATTCCATGTAATTTCCCTTATAATCAGGGATTGTTGTATTATATAAACCAATTTTGGTTAATTAATGAGATATACTGATTAACACAAAATTTTATATAACCAAATCAAACATTATGTAAGTTTAAGAAAAAAACTTTGGTAGCAAACAAATTCCATAAATTTTAAAAACTATCTTCAATTATTTTACCTATCAGTCCAATGAACTTTTTTTAGTCAATTCTATCTTTTTTATA
This sequence comes from Mallotus repandus, assembly GCA_949671775.1. Lineage (NCBI taxonomy): Eukaryota > Viridiplantae > Streptophyta > Magnoliopsida > Malpighiales > Euphorbiaceae > Mallotus > Mallotus repandus. Next base: position 3,325 of record CATIWM010081115.1, read on the forward strand.
TTTTAATCCTTAAACTTCTTTTTAAAATAAATGTATTTTAGCATTTTAAAAATTAATTAATTTTATTAACATTTATTTATAATTTTTGTAGTTAAGTAAAGAATTTTAAAGTAATAAATCATATTAAAATTATTATTTATTCATTTATTGAAATGAAACTTAAAATTAAAACTAACTTACATTAATTATAAAATTAAAACTATTTTATGTAAATTATTTCTAAATAATAATAACAAAAATTAATATATAATTATTTCAATAAAATGTGAATTAAAATGTGAATTAAAAATTAAAAAATTAATTTTTATATGAATTTGTAAATTAATTCTGATTTATCATTCTCTAAAATCTTAATTTTCATGTAATTTTTTTGTATTTTTCTAATATTTCACAATTAAAATGTTGTAATAAAAATTAAGCAGTTCAATTTTTTTAACTGACGAATAAAAAATGTAATTGAGATAATTTTTAAAAAGATAAGTACAATTTTACTTTTAAAAGGATAATTTATTTTATTTGTCTTTTGCCAAAACCAGTTCTTTTCTTTTTGACATTTAAGTATCTTATGTTTCATATTTCTTTGCACTCTTCTAACTGATATCATTATTAGTTTATGAGAAAACATTACTATAATATTAAATTTCAATAATAAATATATTTTATATATGATTTATGACCAATCTAACCAACATGTTATTTTTAAAAATCATTTTTATTTATAATTAAATTTAAAATACATCTAAATTATTATTTTTTGTAAATTTATTGTAGTTAGTTGAATGATATATTACTTATTATATGATTTTAGCACTGAAAATGTATATTATTTTTACATTAAATCATACATTTTGAAAAATATTTGTTATAAGGATATTAAAATATATAAAAAAAATATGAAACATGCGGTATTTAAATGCCAAAAAAAATACATACTGATTTTACTAAAAGGAAAACTAAAATGATAAAAAAAATTGCACTTATTTCTCTTTAAAATTTATATTAATAAGGGTTATTTGCACATAAAAAAAATATGACTTATAGCGCTTTTTGCAATTTAATTGCGACATTTAAATCTTGGCAAATTAAAAATGAACTTCCAAAATTTTGCAATTCAAATCAACAGCCAGATATCCGGTGAAAGAATGTTAATGTGTCAGATGAAAGTTGACCTAATAATTCACATCAAACTCTTAATTGCCACATCAAAATGATGTGTTTTAAGCTTTTAAGGAAGAGAGTTAAACCACGTTGATCCAACCAAGCTTCTTATCAAACAACTTCCATGCATCTTCTTGATTCAAAACTTGAAGCTCAAAATCACTCTGTATGCTAAGCAATAGTATGAAGTCTTAACCCACAAATAATGGCTCTGTATGTGTTGACGCCAACGGGATCGACTCGACACTCTTTGGATCACAAACCCTTTATTCTTTTTATGGGAAAATAGAGGGTTGTGAGGGGAGTACTGAAAGAGCTTAGGGATGACACAAATGCACTTACAACCCTTCAATCAAGCAAGAGAAATAAGGAGTCGCCACTCTGTATCACCTGAGAAACTGTCCATTTTAGGGATTTAGGCAAACTCGATCCCTTGTTGGTACCATATTCTCCCATTGGATAAAGCATTGGGTTTGGATATTGATGTCAGTAGGATTAGGCTCTTTTGTTCAAGGCATCTCCATACCGCCCGGATGCTAAGCATTGCCGATCTTACTTTATGTACAGTGCTTCCAAGAATTATGTACTGTTATACATCAACTTCTATATGCAAATGCACATAATATATACACACAAGCACAAAAGATTATGATAAAATGATGCATGACCATGGCATATGCTAAAACTAATATACATAACACGGCACACATGGTATAAAAATAACATAATAACATAAAAAATAGCATAGAATCATAAACATGAAAATTAAGGAAGCATGTGAGCATAGTAAATCTATATGTCATGGCAATATCATACAAACATGGCATAATGCATGATAACATATTATAAACATGCAAATAAATAAAATGTAAATAAAGTAATAAAAAGGCAAACAATTAACTCATGGCATGGCAATTATGGCAAAGTCATGTTTTGAACAAATATATGGATGTTAAATAATGAAATATGAAAACTAAAGGCAATAAAAGAAATTAATTAAAATAAATCAAAGAGAAGAGAGATGGGAATGGCTAACACATTTCACGCATATCCTCTCCATGATTGCTTCATATTATGAGTTTCGGGGCAATAAAACATTTTATTTGAAAAATAAAAGAAAACAATTTTGAACATCCAAAATAAAGGTAATAAAATTCTTTAAAAGAAACAAATTTAGCTTTATAAAGAAAAAATATGGATATATTTGTGAATTTTAATAGAAAAATGGCTGTAAAAGCCCTAATAAATGAAAAATATTTGAAAATGAATTCTAAATAAAAAGGATTTTAGAAACGCATTTAAAACCATCATTTGATTAATTACATGAACTATTATTTCATAATATGAGTTTCCATCAAGTTAGGCCTCAAAATATAAATTGTGTACCTTGGATAGGCATTCTCACGTTATGAATTATTGATCACATAATTAAATCATTTTTTTTGGAAAATTAATAAACAAAGGAAATTGTGATCCATATCCTTGCATTTGGATGATTTTTGTGATTAACAAAGAACAACACAAATAAAGCATAAAAGGAAAGGTATTAATTTTATTGAAGAACAAGATAAACTTACCACGGAAAATGATAAATTTTATTAAAGAAAATATAAAATTTAGATAAAATATGAGAAAATGAAAATGGATTTATTTATGGAAAAGAAAATTAAAAATAAGTGCAAAAGATAGCATTTTATTAACCATAAAAGATTAATTACTCAATAAAAGAACAAAAACAGCTTTTGGTATATTTTTGGTTTATGGTAGCAAATAAAATAAAATTTAATCATAAAAATAAATAGACAACTTGATATAATTGACAAGATAAAGCATAAACAATATCAAAAGGAACATGTAATAATAAAATTACAAATAAAGCAAATAAATAAAGGAGTAGAAGTAGGAGTAGAGATTGCAAATAAAATGTAAAAATAACAATAACGTAAATAAAGCATAAAAATTAAAAGAAATGAGAGTTAAGTGTAGAGGTTAAGATGATAATTGATAATATAACAACATAAATCAGAAATTGATAATTAAAATAACAAATGGAAATAAAAGTTAGAAATAAGTTAATAGGAGTCAGTAAAGTTGGTAGCTTGAGATTGAGATATTGAGATTGATAACAAGAGGTATATATAATGCTAATGCAATGCATGCTCACATAAGCATTAAATAAATCTAGGGTGCATGCAAAGTATGATGCATGATGCAAATTCGGGAAGCGTGCAAAGTGATGCAAATTCAGGAAGCATGCAAGTATGCAAATGATGCAAGCGTAGAAGCATGCAAGTTTGCATCTAGAGAATCTAATAATGATCATACACATTATAGTGATATGCAACAAGCAAGTGATATGCATAAAGGCAGATGAATGCATGAAAATGCAATAATACAAGAGAAATTGAGGGAGAAGTAGAGAATAATAGTATAGTATATGAGAGTAGAGAAAAGGTTAATAATGACAATAAAATAGTATTGGATGTGCAATAGACATAAAAATGTCTCTTATGAGGTTAGAGACACTAAACAAGATCAAAATAGCATTTAAAAGCTATACTTGACATCTAGACTCCCTATAAACAAAAAATAGACTTAATCAAAACATAAAATATGAAAATAAAGACCCACAAGACTCTAAAAATTAAATAAAGACACGTAAACAAGGCACTTGTGTTCAAGATGGTGACCACAAGCACCATGAATGCAAACTATGCACATTAATGCTCACAAATCAATAAAAGTTCACAAAATGCACAAATAATTATCTATGATGAAAAACACAAGCAAAATGACCCACAAATGATAAAAAAAAAAAACCCTAAATTAGAACACAATATATGTATATTAATATCTCAACAACATTACAACAACAATTAAGGCCCAATAAAGCATGATCAAGCATTATCAAAGCAACATATGTGCACAATACACACTAATCAAGACTCTAAACATGTATTCACACCAAAATTTATTATAAATAATAAAGAAAATTAACAAAACATTTAATTAAAGGTCACATAAACATCAACAAACACAATCATAATCATCAAACCAAAGCAAGAATAAGGATCACACTTTAAAACACTTTGAAATGAGTTTTGATAAATAAAAGGAAAACATTTTAAAATCATTTAAAAATAGAACAATAAGTTAAAATACTTTAATTCCATCATCCTATGATCTTAGAGAAGGGTTAGAATCATGCTCAAGCAAGTATATACCCTCTAGAACCCTAAGGATCATCATCGGAGTCATTTGGATAAAGTAGAATGAACATCCGATTTTGGGACCTGAACAGCCGGTTTTAGAGCTTGAATAGCAGTTTTAGGGCCTCCAACAACCAGTCTAAGAAGGCCAATAGCCGATTTTAGGCTATGAACACGTGGTTGGTTGTTCATAGGGCAAAACCGGTTGTTCATGTCTGAATAACATGATTTTGCACTCCTTTGCTTTCAAAACTTGATTTTAATGCCCCAACCCCATAAATAAGATAAGAATCAATGAGAGTGATGTTTTAGAAAGTGTTTAGCCTCAAAATTTTGGCAAGAACTCACCAAGAAACACCAATTGATTGTAGAGAATTGAGATTGAAACTCAAAGGGAAAATGTGGGTTTAGGTTTTGATTTGATCTTGGCTTGTGTATAATTGATTTGCTGGAGCTAATTTTTGGATTTAGGTGATTGATTTTTGTATTTTTGAGAGAGATTTGAGAAGAAATAGAGAGAAATTGGGTCTAGAGAAATTTTGGAATAATTTTCCCTTATTTTCCCAATTTCTAAGGCTTTTTAAAGAAAGATCTTTCTTGATTTTTATGCTGGAATTTTCTAATTTTCAAAAGCGGAAAAAGCCCCCCAAAGCTTTCCTTAAAGCTTCTATTTATAGGCATTTGAGATTAGTGGCAGTTAATGCAAATTTCCTTGAGTATTCAAGGTTATTAGGTCATAGTATACACTCTCCCTTTAAAGAGTTGACACTTGTCCTAGTATATTCCAAATTTGAAATATTCCTTACTTGGAAAGTACTTTTTTGACAAGTGTCCCTTTTTAGATAAGGGCAAGGAGAGGCAGACACGACTCAGGTGAACTTCTCTCTGATTACTCTTTTCAAACCTCTTTCTCAATACCAAATGGGTAGGGTTAAGGTTCGATTGGGGTTTAGTTAGGTTTTGAAATGGTGTATTTGTTGATCGAGTATGGTTTAGTGGTTCACTAGATTTTGAAATGGTTTGAATTTTAATTCTCTTTACCAAATTGACTATCTGATGAGACATTTTAGTTTTTTCATCATCAGCTATCAGAGTTTTGAAAAACGACCCCAACAATATGCCAAGCAATAGCATCAAACCTTAACCCACAAATAATGGCTATGTATGCCAAGTAATAGCATCAATCTTAACCCACAAATAATGGCTTCTCCATGTAAAACTCTTAAACCATCTAAATTAAAGTTCTCATGACATGCTCTAATTAGACATGCATAAGTAAAATTATCAGGTTTTGAATCTATTATTATCATCCTTTTATAAATGGATAATGGCTCATCAAATTTCTAGTCTTAGGCATAAGCTCGAATAATGGAATTTCAAAGGAAAACGCTTTGTTGAAGAGTTTTATCGAATAGGTTGCGTGCAGAGTGAAGGTCATTGTTTACAGCCTAGAGTCTTGTAAGCTTAGGTCATGTGAGAGATGGATTGTGGTTATTCAGTCCCATAAACCCTAATCATATTGACATTAGCATGTTTTTGAAGAAAATATGAAAACTGCTACAAAGCTTAGATGACCACTCTGCCTTTGGGGTTCTATATATCTGAGAAAGAGCCTTTGTTTATGCTTTATATATATATATATATATATATATATACTGGTCATTGGCTTATTCAAAAGGAAAATAGAAAAGCAATCCAAAGGTGGAGGTGAAGAGTAAAGGCAGAGGGAAGAAGAGAAGTAATTGAATTGAGAGAAATAGTATATGTAGTTGCTATTGTTTTTATTTGTTGGAGAAGAAAAAGAATAATTGAATGAGCTATAGAGTAGGGCTTTCTAGTCCTAGTCTTCTCGCCTTTGTGACCGCCACAATTTTGTTCGAAACCTGCATGAGAGAAATTAGGGTTATCTTTGTTAGGATTGATGAGGAAGAGAGTGAGAGTAATTCCATGTGTGCATGTGTATTGTAAAGAGTTGAAAAAGTAACTATTTTATTTATTTATTCATTTTATCTTTGAAGCTTACAATGCACTGGTTTAATGTAGCAATTAAAAGTCTGATGTGAATTATTAGGTCAACTCTTACATGACACATCAGCATTTTGTCGTCGAATATTTGGCCGGTGATTCGAATGGTAAAATTTTAAAAGTATAACCCTTTCTAGTCCTAGTCTTCTCGCCTTTGTGACCGCCACAATTTTGTTCAAAATCTGCATGAGAGAAATTAGAGTTATCTTTGTTAGGATTGATGAGGAAGAGAGGGAGAGTAATTCCATGTGTGCATTTGTATTGTAAAGAGTTGAAAAAGTAACTATTTTATTTATTTATTCATTTTATCTTTGAAGCTTAAAATGTACTTATTTAATGTAGCAATTAAAAGTCTGATGTGAACTATTAGGTCAACTCTTATATAATACATCAGCATTTTATCATCGAATATTTGGCAGGTGATTCGAATGGTAAAATTTTAAAAGTATAACCCTATTAATAATTTGTTTTAAATTCCTCAAAAAAAAAATTGTTTAAAAAAAATCATGTATTTATTTTAGAACTCCGAAGGGAATTTTATTATTTTAAAATAAAATACGCAGGAAGAGGGAAGCAAACTTTTGACTTTTTGAGAGCAAGGACGCGCTCGCCGAGGCAAAGCAAACAAAAAAACGATATCTAAATCACGTGGCTCTGTCCATCTGGCGATAAACCGACCTGTCTGCTTCCTTCCATTTACTTCTTCACTCTGCTTTCTCTCTCTCATCCCTACTACCAACCAGGCAACCACCACAACTCTGTAGGCCTCATTTATGTCTGCCTCTCGAACATAACCCGCTCTACTAAATACTGAAACAAAGTCCAAAACATAAAAACCTTATCAGCTAAATTGAAAAAAGGCTTGCTTACTTCGCTATGGCCATCTCAACCACAACCATAAACGATCTTCCAGACGTGATTCTATCAAACATTATTGCTTCAGTCTTTGACACTCGATCAAGAAACTCTCTTTCTTTAGTTAACCGTAAATTCTTAGCCCTTGAGAGAGCCACTCGCACATGTCTTACTCTCCGAGGCAACGCCCGTGATCTTTTCATGATTCCTACCTGTTTCAGATCCGTAACTCATCTCGACCTCTCTCTGCTCTCTCCTTGGGGCCATTCTTTACTCGCTTCTTCTTCTCTACTCTCCGATCCTCTCCTCTTAGCTCACCGTCTTGGTGTTGCTTTTCCATTGGTCACTTCACTTACTGTTTATGCTCGATCTCCTTCTACTCTTCAGATTCTTATCCCTCAGTGGCCGCAACTGAGCCACGTTAAGCTTATTAGATGGCATCAGCGACCCTCATCGAGTTCACTGGGGGCTGATTTTGCTCATTTATTTGAGCAAATTAAAGGGCTGACTTCTCTTGATTTATCGAATTTTTATTACTGGACTGAGGATATCCCTCCAGTTCTTGAAGCGTATTCTGATGTATCTGTCTCATTGACTTGTTTAGATCTACTTACTGTTTCACTAACTGATGGTTTCAAGGCTGATGAGATCAAAGTAATTACTGCTGCTTGTACTAATCTTACCAAGTTTCTTGTTGCTTGTACGTTTGATCCAAGTTATCTAGGATTTATTGGAGATGATACTTTGGTTGCTATTGCTGCCAATTGTCCTAAACTATCTCTACTCCATTTGGTTGATACGGCGTCCTTAGTGAATGTTAGGAGCGATCCTGAGGAGGAAGGCTATAGTAGGGATGATGCAAGAGTTAGTATTACTGGGTTGGTTGATTTTTTTGCTGGACTTCCATTGCTTGAAGAATTGGTTCTTTGTGTTTGTAAGAATGTTAGAGATAGTTTTGTGGCTCTGGAAGCTCTTAACTCACGGTGTCCTAAGTTGAAAGTGTTAAAGCTAGAGCAGTTTCATGGTGTTTGTATGGCAGTTGAATCGCAGCTTGATGGGGTTGCATTGTGTTCTGGGTTGCAGTCATTGTCGATTAAGAAGTGTGCAGATTTGACTGATATGAGTTTAATTGAGATTGCAAGAGGATGTCGTAGATTGGCTAAGTTTGAAGTTGAGGGATGCAAGAAGATAACTATGAAGGGATTGAGGACAATGGCAAGTTTGCTTTATAATAGTTTGGTTGAGGTCAAGATCTCTGCTTGTAAGAATCTTGATGCCGAATCATCTTTGAGAGCTTTGGAACCCATTCGCCATCGGATCGAGAAACTTCATATTGATTGTATATGGAGCACCCTGCAAGAAGATGATATTTATGGAGCTAGTCATAGTTTCAACGTCAGAGAAAACCTTTTTGGAAGTGATGAACATGAGTATTCCAGCAGAACTAAAAGAATCAAGTATTCTGAAGATGGTTTCTACATGCCAAGCAATAGAGATGGATTGTGGAGCAATACCTGGGATAAACTAAAATGCCTCTCACTCTGGATTAGTGTTGGTGAGCTTCTAACTCCATTGCCGAAGTCTGGGCTTGATGATTGCCCAAGTTTGGAGGAGATTCAGATTCGGGTTGAAGGAGATTGCAGGGGCCGTCACAAACTATCACAGCGTGCATTTGGATTGAGCTGCCTTGCCCGTTATCCTCGGCTGTCAAAGATGCAATTGGATTGCAGCGACACAATAGGTTTTGCGTTGACTGCCCCATCAGGACAAATGGATCTGAGCTTGTGGGAGAGGTTTTTCTTGAATGGCATTGGGAGTTTGAATCTCATTGAGCTCGACTATTGGCCACCACAAGATAGGGATGTTAACCAAAGGAGTCTATCACTTCCAGGAGCTGGTTTGCTTGCACAGTGCCTTGCACTGAGGAAGCTCTTTATCCATGGAACAGCTCATGAGCATTTCATGATGTTCCTTCTTCGAATTCCAAACCTGAGGGATGTGCAGCTAAGAGAAGATTATTATCCAGCACCAGAAAATGATATGAGCACAGAGATGAGAGTGGACTCTTGCAGTAGATTTGAAGATGCTCTAAATAGGCGCCGTATTGTGGATTGAAAGCTTTGGCAAAAGCATGTCTCTGCAAAAATAATTGATAAAGACCTGGCTGATTTTTTTTTTTTCTTGAACTGGACCTGGCCGATTCATAGTTGCTTTTTTTTTTTTTTTTTTTGCTTTTTTTGAGCTTCATGCAAAAAGAAATTATACAATATGCAATTCCCAAACAGTCAAAATTCTGTGCTCTGGATATAAAAGTGAAAAAATGCAATTTGATTTTTCCTTTACCATTGCACGAAAGATGATATATCCAATAGTTCCATTGAAAGCTGAAGATTTAAGCATTTGATGTTTTCACAATGTTACAGAAAATTGAAGTAGTTTACAACTTTAGCCGAAACACATTGTAACACCTCTACCATGTTTTCTATACATGTGAAAAAGACTTATCAGCAAAGTGTATACTCGCAGTCGAGCAAACGGGCGAGGATCTCTTCACAGCTTGGCCGTTCATTTGGCTCTCCCCAACAATCTAGCAATTGAAACAAAAAGATCAGTAGTAGTTTTAGATTATGAAACAATGAAGCCCTGCAGATAAAATTTAATGCACGATGTATTATATCTGTACAGGATAACAGTTATAAAAAGTTCAACATTGGACAACTAACACTGAATAAAATGAAATGGATAACCAATAGACAATTGCAAAACGCTTGTCAGGGGGCCTCATTTAAGTTAATTGAATCTGCTGAAAATAACTTGAATTTGGTTGTACCTGAAATTAACCTGCCCAGTGGACCTTCAGGAATTTCCAAACGTGATCTCTCATTAGCAACAGCATAAACTACCTGCATAGCAGAAAAGATAGGGTTCTAAACTGGTTGTATTACGAATCACTTATAACGGCTGAGCAAGAGTATTCTTCTGGAACGTAGTCTTGTATGATTAAAAAAACCAAAGAAATCAAATACACGATTGAAAAACCAAGAAAGTCAAATGCAGGATTGGAAAACTAATGAAATTATGTGATACCAAACTTGTATGATAAAAAAGTCAGAAGAAATCGTATTATACCCTTTCAGGGGGGATTCCTTCCCATGGTCTATTTAGCGTGCAAAGTTCCCACATTATCACGCCAAGACTGAAAATATCACATTTTTCGGTGAAGGGTTCATTACGAATAAGTTCAGGTGCCATCCATTCTGGAGTTCCAGCAGATGAGGAGTCTCTCATAGGTGTCTCCGTCATTATTCTGGAAAGACCAAAATCACAGATCTTAACAGTCCAATGCTTATTCACGAGGCAATTTGCACTTTTAAGGTCACGGTGTACTATCTTCATCCTATGGATGCACATCAATCCCCTGCTCATCAGCAAAAAGTTTCAGTGAGTATACAGCATCATGCCACCTTGTAAATAAAGCTATTTATGTGGTGAAGTGAAATATCATCAGACAACAGTCCACAGATTAGCCAAGTGGTACACTAGCTTCAAATTGAGACAGGAATTTACCAATATAAAGATAATGAACAAAAAAAAATATACAACTTCAAAATTCAGAAAATAATATGCAAAAGTATAAATTTAGAAACTTATTCAGTAGATGGAATATCAGAACAGGAGATGCGTGCAATAGGAAGAGTTGTTTAATTCTGTTTAACATTTTGTTATGTACACTAACATTTTTTCCCTTTCTTCAATAGTAATCTCACTCCTAATCACATTGGACGGGGTTTAGCAGCTCCCTCCACAATGAAACTGAACTTGAATTTTTATTTTGATATTTATCGCTGTAGAAGCTCCATGGGTCTTGAGAGTATTGGCCCACATCTGCTCCAGTGGACACATAATGGGGTTGAAACCATGTAACATACAACTAATTAGCTAATGTTAAGACCCAGTCTACATCACTTATATGTCATTTTAAGTCTTAAGTGCAACTGGACCTGGACCAGTTGCCACCTCTTCTACATCATTGGCTTGCTAAGATTCTTCAGCACCTGGACCAGTTGCCACCTCTTCCACCTCTTCTACCATGTAGAAACTCCAATACCATGTAAAAACTCCATGGGGCTACCTGCTCCAGTGAGCCCATGAACGGAGTTGACCCATGTAACACGACCAATTGGCTTGTGTTAAGGCTCAATCTACACCATTTACATGCTGCTTGAAGTCCTTATACTTTTCAAATGTGGGATTCATTCACATCTGCCACCTCTTCTACATCATCGGCTTGTTAAGATTCTTCAGCACCTTACCATGTAGAAACTCCAATACCATGTAAAAACTCCATGGGGCTACCTGCTCCAGTGAGCATATGAACGGAGTTGACCCATGTAACACGACCAATTGGCTTGTGTTAAGGCTCAATCTACACCATTTACATGCTGCTCGAAGTCCTTATCCTTTTCAAATGTGGGATTCATTCACATCTTCAACATCAACTAACTTGATCAAATCGTAGCAATTTGCCCAACTCGTTTTATTCAAGACAATTTCATGTTCACTCTGACTCCCTCCACAAATTCAAATAACTATTGTAGGGAATAAAATCAAATGGTAGGATTCAAATTGAGAATCATTTGATCCTAACAGTAGTTCAAGACAAATAAACATGTGCTATTTAGAAATTTGTAGCTAATAAGACTGGGCAATATGTTTGAATTAACATGCATACTTGATAAGCAGCAATTAGTTTGTGAACATCCAAATCATTCAAATTCCATTGTTTTTCTTCACCATCTTCATTTCCTTTGTTTCTCTCTTCTTTCTCCTCCAAACAAGACATCAATGCAACATGTAAAACATGAATGAGCACACAAGACGGGCAATAGGATTGCGATTTAAAATGTAAAGAACTTTTATTTCCCTTTCCTTTTTATTTTCTCCCCATATTGTTTTCCTCAACAAATTTTTATTATTTTTCTTTCTTTCACAATCCCAAGCAGGCAAGCACATTGACACGACATACATGCAGACAGCTAGTCCAACTCAAAAAAAAAAAAAATCATTACTAGCAGCTTTACTGGACTTCTAAAATAGACAGAAAATCCAAATGGATCATAAAATACAGCAGAGGTAATCATGAGAATTGCTTGGTCTTGAATAAGTATCTTTTCAATCGTTAATTAGGATCAGTGGTGCACCCAAACTATTTAAAAACCTCCACCTTTACTCACTAGCTGCTGATCTATAGAGCAATGTTTCTAAAGCTTGTGCCTCACCAACTACACCCAACCTCTCTATTGCATCTATGTTGCTCTTTATCTGCTTATTAAGCTCAGATAGCAAAGCATGAGAAAAGAGAGCAATGTCATGCAAAAGCAGTATTAAGTTCTCACAATTCAGTCAAGCGTGAACATGAAATCTGAAAATTTACTGAACTCCAGTTTAAACATAAAATATAAAATAGAGTAGCTATAATTTGAAGAACAGAAACTAGTAACATGTATGTGGCAACCAGTCAAATTTTGACCCTCAAATTTGTTAATCATACTTGAATTATGGGTGTAGACATTATATTCTTTCAGAAGGTAGCTCAAAACCTACTTATAAATTCACAATTCATCAAGTTGAGAGGGACAGAAACTTTGAGTGCAACTAGTAAATTCTTTTTCCAGAAAATTACTCAACCTTCAAAGAATTTCACATAAATTAGGACAGGCTAAACACACCTGCATATATCACGCAACATTTTTAGTTTCCTCCGCCAATTAAGCCTCTTCTTTTGACCACTCAAATGGATCAAATAATACAAGGACCCCATCTCCATATATTCAGTAACCATTGACAAGTGAGGAGGCTTCGTGCAAGCACCCAGAAATAAGATAACTGCAACAACCAGCATCTCTCCATTCAAAAAAAAAAGTAGAAAGCAGAAATTGCAGTATTATAATAACACCAAAAGAGGTAAAGGAGCATTTGATCTTCATATGGCTATATGTTCAGAATAAAACTTCAGGTATAGCCTGATAAATTAGACTCAATAAGTTAGACAAGGAAAACTGTCCTTTTCACTCTGATGGGTAAGTCTTGCTAATACTAAAAGCCTTATTGAGTTGACTACAACTAGTAATCTCAAACAAATATATATGAACAGTCTAACAGAAGCTGGTGAAGGGATAATACCATTAGGATGTCGAAGTCGGCTGGAAGACAACACATGCATAAAGACCATGAAGGACAAGTCAGAAAGATTCTTCACAGGATAAAAACAAAGTAATCAACATATCTGACAAAGAAGAGACCTAAGAATGGATATCTCATTGCAGAAGTCCTCCATATTTTCTGCTGTCAGATCTTGCTCCAAGAAAACCTTAATCGCAACATCTGTTCCATTCCATACTCCACGGAATACTTCCCCAAAAAACCCTGGGTACAAAGAGCAAACAAAGTTCTCAAGAAAATATTTCTGAAAAAATGTAGCAGGAAATGGAAGAACAGCTAAAGTATCATTGTGTTATGCAAAGCAGTTATTCTCATTCCATAGCACTGGAAATGAGCTGAACTGAGTGAAGCATTAGACACCTCCGGTAATGCTTATTTGTAATACGAGCTCTAAAATTGATTGGGCCTCAGGCTTGGCTAGTTTATTAAAATTATGTCCATAAATGCCTATAAGTCTAAACAAGCACATTCAGCCATAGTTTCTCATACTCAGGCTGTAAATCAAATTATTCATAAATATATTAAAAAAATTAAGAGAATATATTTCAAGGATTTTAGTATACCAAATAATATTTATTCTCTTTAATAAGTTATATGAGGGAATCTGTGTGTGTGTGTGTGTGTACACATACATTTACCTTGTCTTACATAAAACTGAACGTACATAAATTTTGAATTTTAAATCCAAAATCAGTAGAATTTAAAATCAAATTGTAGGTAAACTTGTACATAAGCTAGCTCATAAGCTGACAAACAAATTCATCCATGAGCCCTGATTGAGCAAGCTTAAAAAGATACAAAAAAGAATATTGCATCAACCACATTTTGGACCAAACATAGCAACAGTAACCAATGCCTGAGCTGCAACTGAAGCAGTGACAAAAATTTCAAACATAATATGCATCTGAGAACTAAAAAAAAAAAAAAAAAAAAAAAGAAAATGCTTACCAATGCCAACACGAGTTCCGACAGTTAACTCTGAGAAATCAATATTCCATTCTTGGAAAGGCAATGGAGGCTTATTATGGAACATGGGAGATTCCAGAACCTTGTGCCAAGTAGAAACCAATTCATCGTTTACTGCATAACCTGAAGGTCCTCTTCTCTCCGACATTTGACTCCTATATTCATGCGGAGATGAAGGTAAAGAAATAGCCTTTTGGGAATTTAAGTGGTCCCTCTGAAGAGTATATAAAGCAGATCTTTCATCAGATATTTCATCATGACCATCAAAGATCAAAATTTGAAATCTTAAACAGTAAAAATGTAATTAATTGTAGCGAGGCAAGCTAAGAAGGTGATTAAAAATACAGTTTAATCACAATATGAAAAACTTCCAAGTATTTGGAACATACCTATGTTGTGAATTAACCAGATTCAATAAAATATTTACACCTAGAATTTATAATAATTAAAAACAAACATTTATAGCCAGATTTTATGATAATTAAAAACCAGCAAACACATGCATGAGGTTTCTTTGAAACGCATTTTAGTCAAGTTTTCAAAAAGTGAGCACAGACAACAAGCATAGCTGTGCATTTTCCAGAAAAACAAATCGATTCTCCTATCTCACTGAATATCTGCTGCTAGGAGTGTCTCTCTCTCAAATGCTAAAAGAGAGAGAAGCAAGAGTTGATAGGGGCCTTTGGTTGCTGGGATTCAACTTTCCCGTCTCGAATCACCTTCTCAGTTGAATTCCAGACAAGTGATTTCAGGAATTGAAGATTATCCCATTAGGTTAAACATTATATATATATATATATTTTTTTTTTGGAATGCGAAATTATCATGTTGAAATAATATCAAAAAAAAAATACCAAAACAACGTTAATACAATAAAAAAAATTCTTTAGCATATAACTAAAAATATAAATTTTATCTAAACTTTCATAAAAGTAATTGTCAATATGAAAGTACTGATGTATGAAAGTTCTCATAATAGGGATATAATGATGATATATAAATATTGTTATTAAAATATTTAATTATCTAATATTTTAAACATCAAATCTATGATAAGAAGAAAATAAAAAAGTCCTTAACATGTAAATGTTTATTTTCTAATAACAATATTTAGAGGTTATTTTAGTCAATATGTATTTTTTAACCTTACCAAACTATGAAAAAGTAACTTTTCCACTCTCTTAGGAAAAAAAAAAAAAAAGTGGGACCCATTCAGGAATTCAACCAAACAAAAGTAATTGTTCCAGAGCAATTTTTGACATTATTTTTTGAGTAATTTGTCATCATTTTTTGACAAACCAAACACCATAAATTTACATTCCTAAACTGCTTTCCTGAGCAATTTTGCTAACCAAAGGAATCCATAAATTCTGCGTGCATAACCATTTTTTATCTCAAAGTAACTGGGTCAGCAAATTATTATTGAAGAGATCTTTTCAGTCAAATGAAATACTCCAAATCATCGTTCTCAAAGTCAAAACCTCTACTACCCTATCCATCTTATTCAACAAAATAATCAAAAAATGTAACACCATATCTCCAAAACCCTTCCCTATTTCTCCCACCCAAAGCTCTTGAAACATCAAGAAATGATGCTGCAAAGCCAATGGCATCTAGCCATCATAAAAAGATGTTCCACGTACTATGTAACATCGAATGCCCACGAATTGAGCAATATGAAAATATACATCGCAAATAATAGCAAATAAGCATAAATATTACTACAAGGATACTAAGCATGATACAAGAACCAATTAGCCTTAAAATTTGACATCAAGACTCTAAATTCATCACCCATGCACATGCTTTCTTAGGCACTTAATTGCAAACTATTAAGTGCCCCTGAAGAAGACGTAAAATATCACATGCATGCTTCCTGTTCTGTTTTCATTCCTGTATAAAGCCCATTTCGACAATGTATGGGATGCTTCTTTCAAAAATTTGTGTCCTTAATATATACTGATACTTCAGTTATTCATTTGGTAGATCTGATTCCTTCCAGATCCATGCATGATTGGCATGTCATCATTCAAAACAAAATCAACAAAGATTCACCCTCCCTCCATACACCAGGTTCAGATTAAATGTCAGTTTCACCATAGGATTGCAGAATAAATGCACCATAAGGTTGCAGGATAAATGTAAGTTTCGCCATAGGATTGCAGATTAAATGTCAGGTTCACCATAGGCTAACATTTGAACAAAAATTGATTACAAGTTATGATACTCAAATTATTTATTATGCAGACCCATATCAAATTTTATGTCCCAAAAATTGTCTATGGTGCCTTCACAATCTCCCATATTGATAAAAGTCTTTAATGGGGTTTTCACAAAAAATTTCGCATCTAGTTTTAACAAGAAAATGGGAGTCCATCAAAGAAGACAGCCCAGACCACTCCATCCGACTTTTCAGACAAAATCATGTGCTTAGGCTACCTCATTTGAGCATCCATGTGCATATAATCAAATCCCATGTCAAGTACAATTTAACATCGTTAAACAAAATAATAAATCACATCCACACTGAATTGCCAGTGTATGAAGTGTGCAGAGAGAAAATGTATTGCTCCACGAAGTCAAAACTACCCAAACAATTAGCTAATCACGGATACAATGTTTTATATGGATAAATCAAAATCAAACATAACAAGATTTATGCAATCCCAAAGAAAATAAATTTATTTGTCTACCATTAAAAGCATAAGAAACATACATTTCTCTTAAAATTTGCGCCATTATCCTTGTCATCCAGAGAATGTGCAAATGACCCACCATCACCTCGTTCCCTTAAAACCCGATTTTGCTTCAAAGATTCATTCATTGCACGCACAGCCCTGAAGCAATACAACAAGATCTTCACATTTGTTTCTTTTCCAAATCAATTAATAATCATACACAGTTATGCAATTCAGCAAGGAACAACAGGAAAACATCAAGCAACAAAATTGCTTTCTCAGTGAACAGGAGCACAACCAATGTAAGCAGACAAAAAAGAATATGGATTTCTTCCAGAGGATGCTAAAGTTGTGAAACATGCAAAAAGAATCTTAAATACAAATAACCTTCATGAAGGAAAAGATATTGATGAATGAATGCCTTCTTTCAAACATTGAGAAAGAACTAGTGCACACTGTACCAATTGATAATAACCTGCTTACATAGGCTCTGGTGGATAAGTTGTAAACTTGGGGGCTATATAATATATTTGAACAACCCGATTCAGAAAAATGATCATATAGGAGCAAATTTGGGATTGAATTTCAACGAAATCAAATTTAGACATTGGATTGAAGATGACGAAATTGGATTAAATTGTGGGCTGGGCCCAAGTCTATTTTTCAAGTTGGAGCAAAGTTCAGAGTAAAGTGATATACATGAAAATTAAAGAGACAGTGAGGGCAATTGCCCCAATATAGATTCACCCACGATTATACTAGTGTATGGTTGAATCTTGTAAGAAAAATAAGCATGCCATTCTTGCAGTACTTTATCAGCACTAGCACAAACCGGAGAAACCTCTGCTCTCCATGAGAAATGCCAGTCCTACATGCCTCAAATTTCAACTATGTAGTCTAACTCACAAAAAAATACATAAGAAACTATGAGAAGCCACCAGCAACAACACTATTAACCCCCACCCCAACCTTTCCTCTTCCCCTTATGGCAAACCTTTTAACTAATCAAAAGAAAAAATAAATGAAAACTTGGTCTATCCAGACTAAAATATTAAATCCACTAAAATAATAAGAATTTAAAGAAAAGGCATATTGTTCTACAAATAAAAATAAAGGAAGAAAAATTGATATCAACAAATGTCCCAAATCAGTCAAAGCTGAAAATTAACTCTACTAAAAATTTAAATAAAAAGACATTTTTCTATAAATTAAAAAAAAAAAGAAGAAGAAAAATTGACATCAACTAATTTCCCAGGTCAATCTAATTGAAAATTAACTCTGCTATTGAACAAATTTTTTTTTAAAAAAAAAAAAAGTTGACGGACAAATCAATTGCAAACCTGTGGTTTTAGAATAGAAGTACAAGATCAGTAGTGAACTATGTCAAGAATTCATAATGAAACAAGAAACAACCTTACGATATCATCGCCAATTTCTGGGGTCATGCTGATGCTTCTTCTTCTTATTCTACGAGTTTCTGATGTTGATGCACCCTCTGATCTGTAACTAAAAATAAAAATTAGAGCAACTCTTATCTTGCAATAAAAGCACTAGATGCACAGGAAAAAGTTAATTAAATAACATCATGTACTAAATTTTGCAACAGTGAGACTATATTATGAGTTTATAGCAAACTATAATTAAAGAATTGTTACAACATGTCACACCTCTCTCATGTATGTCCACTCCCCTCAATCACCACATAAGCAAGCCTTTGTATTGCTACTTAAACAAGACTGTCATAATCATTCATGGTGTCATCCGGTTTGGAGCTAAGAAGCACATACACCAGACAATACATGAATAATGCATAACGATCTAAATATTACAATTACCTAAGCTAGATCTGCACTCCAAAATAAGAAAATGATTTTGCATTTTAAGCAAAGAAAAAAAAAATAAATGGCAATGAGGAAATACCAAATTGAGAATCGATATATTTTGAAGGGCTACACTTTTCATAAATTTAAACAATAATCCACCCAAATCATAAATACATCAACTCGAACAACAAAGTTAACATCCAGTTTCTATTAAACCATTCTAGTTTAAGGAAAAAGTTATCCTAGCAATCAACGCTCACCACTATGTATCATAACTGCTTGACCTGCAATCCTATAGAACTCCTCCTTCAATTCAGCTGAGATTTACTACTGCATAAAACCCTCCATCATTCTTTTATATTTTACTTGTTTGCTTCAATTTTATGGTTGACATCTACGCTCACATCTTGTGATAATAGAGCCTAGACATCTTAAATGTGAGCTTTAAGGAACTTATACCATTCAAGCTGAACCCACTGGATTCACTTCCCTTTCATTGCTAAGCTTGCAATGCTTAATTCCATGTTTTAGTTATTAGCTTGAAACTCCTAGACTCTAGATAGTTCTCAACTGTTTCAGTTTCTCATCTACCCAAGATAGGACTCATCTATCATAACCACATCATCAACAAGCCACCCACATAGCCTACTAAATATTCTTTGTAATTGTAATTCACCCTAGCTGAAGCAAAAAATTCAGGCTCAAGGCTAATATTCAGTGCAAATCAACTGTGATATAAAATTTTTCTCAGATCACGTAATAGCATAAAGCACAATGACGACAAATTTTCACAAGTTGTGCCAACCAAATTCCAATGTTTGTGCACTTTTTATTGGCAAGTTCAAATGATGAGGCTTGGTCGGGTGCAGTACAAGGCTAGGCCTTAATAATTTTGTTTTGATAACTCTTATGCAATTAACTTATCATCTTAATGAGAACAAGTACTTTTTGTAGCCTAAATTCCATATTTACTCGAGAAGTTATATGAACATCTTTAGAAACCTTATCATTTAATTTAACCTTATTTTGAGTCTCCTTTGGTCATGAAATCTAAAAGTCATTGCCTAAAATAATATTCTAAGATAAATCATTCAAGAGATTTGCCTAGAGTCAAAAATCAACTATACACATACAATGTCCAGAAAATCTGTCCAGTATGCCATTGCACGTGTGCTGGCAAACAACAAATATAAATGAAACTTCTGGACTAAGATAACCTGCATATCTACAAATCATGATATAATATAGCATTCTTTTCACATATTTAAGTCATAGGATCAAATAGGTAAAAACCTTGATGCAGCTTCATCATCAGCATAGTCTCTGATTGAGTGCCTGTCACCACTTAACATGGACCTCCCACGTGCTCGAAATGAAGGATGCTCTGGACTGGAAAACCAAGGACAGAAAAAAATGAGAACCAAAAGAACAAAATATATCCAGTCTAGGACCAAGAACAAAGTGCCTTTAGAAGTGAACTAAAAAAGTTCTAATTGGATCCAGAAATTATCCAAAGAACAAAAAAAATCTCTACATAATATTGAATGTAAATTTATCTTCGCAAATGAACCTAACAGAACAAAAAGAAACATGCAAAACCTACCTATCAAGCAATTTAATATTAAGGACAAACAAACAGCCAAGTGGGAGAGCCAGAAACTGGGTATAAATAAACCCATGCTCAAACACCATGTTAGTGCATCCAAGCCCTAATTTACAACTGTTTGGCTGACAGGATGTCACAGTATATAAACTCATGCATCAACAAGAACAAAACACAATGTTAATGAGGGCAACTTCCATCATCATGTTTGAACATCTAATACTTAATCTTAAGCATCAGCATAACAGAGGAATGTGCAACACCATTTGGGTTGGGAAGTTTAAAAACACCAGGCTCAATGAAACCAATCTGTTTGCATTCTCAAATACTTTCAATTGACACTTTTCTTGTTCTCAGGTTCTTACCTAATTAAGCAGTCCCTATCTATGCCACATTGCATGCATAAGAGCATAGTTCCATATGTGAACATAGCTCATTGTATAATATCCAGATTTGAAGGCATTGGGCAGTTTAAAACACATTTCTGAAAAGAGAACTTTCCCTCTTAAGCTAGAAAATGCAAGATAAGCACCCCAGGCGAGCACTTGTGGCATGCAATCCCAATTTCCCACACGGACTTAAGAGAAGATCAGATAACCTAAAAGGGAAGGCTCTTCCTTCCTCTAGTGTATGTATGGGCATCAAGGTTGTAGCCCATTAAATTTATTGAGCTTGTGCAAAGGTTTAAGAATTAAGTTATCAGTAATAAAAATGATAAGACAACAATAATGTATATATTCGCAGCCTCCATTCTTCAAGTTACTGATTTTCTAGCGCAGAAATCAGAATGCTTAATATTAGAGCATGCATGTTTAGAGAGAAAGACAGGATCTGATTCAGCAGAAACAGGACTACAATTGCAAACATAACATACTTTAAGATTCATATTGCAGACGTAAAACCGACACATTAAGGATTAAAAAACAAACCTCGAACTAGCAGTCCGCTGTTCAGCAATGACTTTTTTCCGGCTACGTCTCCAAAAGGTTGTTGCAATATTGGGCTCACTATGCGACAAGCTGGCATAGGGGGGAGAGAGAGAGAGAGAAGAAGAAGAAGAAGAAGAAGAAGAAGAAGAAGAAGAAGAATAGGTCCAACAAACATTGCACATTATGTTAGCAGACAAATAAAAGACAAAAAATTGAATGAAAGTAAAGACAGGAAACAGAAACTATCATTTCAAAAGCCATCGCAACAAGAAAAATCTTCTCCAGAAATAAAATCAACTATTACCTCAATTTCCTGTCAATAGAGGTAGCAGATCGCAGCATCATATTTCGCAAAGCAGGACCTGACACATTTGAAACTGCATCTAACTTCCGATGGAACTGCAGGCTCTCATCCTTTTCAGCACTGTGCAAAACAATGAAAAACTAACATCAGAACTAAAAATCAAGTATCAAATGCATTAGTGTAACATGGGTTTGAACCACATGTAAACACCATTTGCTAACCTATCAGGATCCACCCTCTCTGGAAAACCATACAGAGGGCTGTTTGGTTCAAGTGGTGAATCACAGGAATCATTTTCTGCAGAATCACTTTCCCCTGCTGCTGAAATATGTGTCGTGAAAATTGCCCTGGTTGACAGGGGAATTAACTGACCAGGAAATCGCATAAGATCAACCAGTAATTCCACAGAATTCAGCACAACTATCACAGACATGTGCTTGAATGAGTCCGCATATTCAACAGTCCCATCATTTGGCAAACCCTAATTAGAAGGAAGAAAAATTAGAAACTCTAAATTGAATTTTAAATATCATGTCATCATCAGGTTACAAAAAATTCTTCCAAATGTATTGAATGACATCAAGGGGCGCAGGGGGAAAACAACAGTTTAATCTACCAAGTTAGAAGCTTACCACCATGAGCCTACTTTCAAGACCCACAGTGTCTGCTAAAACTTTAAATAAGATTGCTCGAGGACGACAAGACCCATGTTTTATTTGCCCAAGTAACTGAACGCCTCGATTCTCAAACATGTGGATATGGGAGGTTTCCTCCAGTGCAGCTTTAGCAGGACTTTCCACATTTGGTCTCTTATAAACATCAGATACCTGTTTGAGTGTTAAAACAGAACAAAATAATAAGAAGCAATTTTTGAAAATAAAAGAAAAGGAATTCTTGGATTCAACAGTCTGTTTAAGGAAATTACTTGCCAAATATTAGTTTTTTATGTTGATACAGATGGCATACAATTTGAAAAAAAAAAAAAAACATTTCACATTAGGACCGACTAAAATAACATGTGTTGTAAAAACACCAAATGAAATCTCAGCACATATGCTGCAAGCAATTTACACAAGAAAGAAATATGAGATTTGACAATTTTCTTAAAAATGTTCTACTAAAGCGGAGTTTTTAGAAGAAACATAAACTCTTCTTTCAGAAAATCTCACTTTCCACATTTTGAATTTCATACGGATTTTGTAAGACCATTTTAACAATTTCTCAAGTTTTCTTCTTCCAAAATTTTTTCCCAATTTTGATCTCCATTTTTCCATATTTTCAGTCTCATTCGCATTTATCCACTCAAAAGCAAAACTTTAAGTCTGAAGTTAAAAAGTACTGTATGCATACAAAACTTAGTGTCTCATTCAAGAAGGAAAAAATGTTCACAAATTCTATAAATGTTAGAAGAACCATTCAACCCAAAAGCTTAAGCAACTAAGTGACACCCCAAGAATAGTTTCAATATTTATAACACCCACACTCAAATGGCCATCAGCTTCAGGTCCGAACGAGCATAGGCCCACCTTTACTTTGTGTTGAAATTTGATAAAAAAAATAAATGGCAGCAACTAGGATTCAAGCTCTAGACCTTGTGGTCATAAATGCTCTAATACCATGTTAAAGAACCACTAAGCCCAAAAACTTGAGCCATTAGCAAGCCATAAAATACTTTTAATATCTCTAAAATTTGGGAAAAAATAAAAAACAAGGTAATCAGAGAAAACAAATGGCTTTTCTCAACAGGAAAAAAATTTCTAGTAATCTAATCTCTTTAATCATTTTCTTCAACATCTACCATTTTTGAAAAAGTGCACTCCCTTACTCCAATTAAAATATTTCTTTTTCTACAAGTAAAGACATTATCTTCAATTTTCACAAAAATTACGAAACAAAATGAACTAGACAAATGGAATCTGCTTTCCTCAACAAATGTAAAGAAAAATTTATTGATCATTACGTTGCAAACTGAAAATAATTTTTCTATCAGGATAACAAGAAAAGAAAAGATCATACAAGTTCCCAGAAATTGAAAAATACAAGCACATTAAAACAAGAAGCTGCATGATCTTCCAATCAGATAACAAGAACAGAACCAAGACTACTAAGTTCTCACCAATCCAGCAATCTTTTTTATCACTGCAGCTGGATTTGAGTGCAATCCTTTCACCAGAGCCATAATCAGTTGCTTTAGCATAGATAATTTTCTGTCTTTTTTTGCATCTACAAAAATTATATCAGCCTTGAAACCCTCAGCACCCAAAGCATGGAGATCATCTAAAGTTGGAATACTATCAAAGAGCTCCTTTAGTCTTTTATCCTGTGCACAGTCACATACCAATTTACTGATGATAGAACAAAATCAATGTTAAAATAAAGAGGAAAGCCAGGGAAACGATTCCAGATGGAAAGAGAAATATAACTAAGGCACTCCAAGCATTTCATAACATTTGTCCTCTTTTTAAAATGTCAACACATTTAGATGAACAAAAAAATGTACACATACCATTAGATCTATTGCATTTCTCAACAATATAAAGAAAGGACATTCCTTGTTTCCTATAATATTTTTATTGTATTTCTTTTATAATAAGAAAATATAACCATACAAAAAAATTAAAAGAGGAGAAACACGGTGAAATAGATTATCATCCTAGAGAAGGATTAAACAAAGAGATTGTATCATCTAGTGCTTAGATTTCCAAAACATAACTAAACAGAAGTTCAAAGCACAGAGTCCATGAAGCATTCATGGATGCCAAACAAAAACAATAGAAAAGATGCCTAAACATTTTTACAATCTGAAGCAATTCCATGGACTATCAAGCATTGGTCAGTCAAGATTTAAATATCAAGTCATGAAAATTCGATTAGAAAATAATAAAACCTAACATATTAGACCTTGGGGTTTAACCAAAAGCATGCATTTAGGCCACATAAGAGTATAATCTTCCAAAATAATTATCTTATGAAGAGTATAATCTTCTATGTTATGAAATTGTTTTGATCATTGTTAGTATCATGTAAAATAGGTCTTCTAAGTTAGCACCACATGAAGTTCAGAGAAAGGATAAAACCAACTCAGGCACCTAGGTTAGAGCCATTAATCCTTATGCAAGAAAATAATATTTAAATAAGCAAAAATAATGTCAATAGTTACAAGAATTCAGGTTTATCATGTTATTTAGGAATTCACATCATGAAATATCATGGATCAAAGGCCAATTTGGTCCCTGGAATATTTTCCATGACTAGTTAGGCCCAAATTTAGCATTTTGGGGATTTTTATCTTTGGGCCTTGTAAAGCTAGAATGAGAACTATAAATGGAACTCTAAGAAAATTGAATCTAGTAAACTCTATCCATCACAAAATATACGAATTTTCATGCTGATGTTTCTCGTTGGTTTGCTCAGGAAGCAAAATGTTTGAAACAAAACCTCTAATCAAACTTTTCAAAATAAAAATAAAAAAGAAAAATGAGTAGTATCATAGCATGTGTCTGCCTATGGTATATTCATAACAAGATGACCACAGAATAATTGCAAAAACAGAATTTGTCTAGGCAGTAACCACTGAATATTAGTCTAGAGATAGGGGGAGAGAGAGAGTATTGAAGTCCAAATCTCCTTGAAGCTACATTACTTAATAAACCCTTCAGAAGATTTAGGATCTAGCAAAAGTTAGGCTCTAGTATCAATCCTTACCGGGATAACCGAGTAGAATCCATTTGGGATTCGTTCAGACAGCATCCCAGTGCTCCAAAGAATTTGTGATGCAGTCTGTGAAGACAACTGGTCTTCCTCATAATTTCTAGGTGATTCCTTATTATTCAAACTATCTTCTTGTGAAAGCAAAGAAACAGATTCAAATTTCTCAATAAAATCAGAACCCCACCACACAGCACTAGAAGGCCCTTGTTCTGCTGGCCCCACATCATCTCGTGTCTCTTCCATGTTGTTAAATATTTGGGATGCAAAACCATTTCGGCCCCCAATACTTACCCCATAAAAGATGATCTTAATATAGAATTAATTCTTATAAAACTAAAGGCTGCACTAGAAACCTCTTCTTTTTTAAATTGTCTAAGTTGGAGGCCATCTGACCTGCAAAACCAACAAGACCATACATTAAATTAGAGAGATCATCATGCAAGAGCACGCCAAACTTTAAACTTTTAGCAAACTCTGCATGTAAAAGGCACTACACATATACTAGAAAAGACCTCAAAAACACAGCATGGCTTTATTTTTATCAATGATCAAACCAAAAAAAAAAAAAAGGATCATGTTCTCTCTTTTAGAATCCAACCTTTGCATTCTAAGATGGAATCCATTATTCTAGTTGTAAGGGAATAAAAAGGGCATAACATATTATTACAATAATCCTCCCTTCAGGATATAATAGCTAAATTCTTGGTTCATGAAGTATAGGATATGTTCTATATGCTGTAAATAACACAACAAATAAGGATAACATAAATTACTTTCCAAGTATACATTTTAATTACATGACTATTCACACAGACAACGCTCAATTCAGATTCAAAAGCCCCCATATTTTCTTGCATTTTAATCTTTCAAAATCAACAAGTGCACAAGTTTATAAATTAGAACAAGTGAGTCCTTACAATGCATCAAAAAAAAAAAAAAAAAAAAGAAAGAAAGGAAACTGCAATACTCAAACCTTTATGATGAAACATAATTTTGTATCACTAGTTGAATTACAAGTGCCAGGCTAAAATCCTCAACTTGCTCCTTTGAACATTTGGAAACAAAAATATTGTCCCGTGTCCACAGATTATTGCAAAGCTAAATTTTGGATTCCACTCTCCCCAATTCTGAAAATAAATTTTTATCAGAACTCCCAGAAATAACAGATCAACTAGCATTTTAAAATTCAAATCTTACCAATTACTGACAACATTATAAATCCTAAACAATAATCACCCTAGAGAACACAGCTTTATTTCTGAAAAGGGTATCCGATCAAAATGGCACCAATCAAAGAGAATAATAAAAATTAGATCCAGTTGCATTAACATTTCAACAGATAAATCACTTCAAATCAAACCAAAAACCATCCTAAATTTTACCACACAGCTGTCACTGTTCCTTTAAGCTTCGAAATAATCGAATCAGAGATTTAAAAAGAAGTAGAAGAAGAAGAAGAAAAGACCTAATCGACACCGAAATTGATTGCATTCAGCAACAGTTCTTGCAAAAAATAATGATAGACAAAGGAAAAGATCAAGGAAGAGAGTTACAACTGACCAGCAGTAGATCCAAGCCAATAGCATTTGAATCTGCTGCTCGTGTACCAGCCAATAACATTTGAATCTCTCAACTCCTTATCGTTTTCATTCCGAAACAAATAAGACTCGTCACTCCAAAAAATTAAAATAAATTAAATTAGATTATATATATGCAGACGTTTTGCACTGTGTAGATATATGATACATACAAAGACGGAAAGTGTATCAAAACTCCCAGAAATAACAGATCAACTAGTAACGATGAATTGAAAGAGAAGAGAGGGAGATGTGCTACGATTTTAAGGATTATTATTATTATTATATTTGTGTATAGAACACCAATAAATTAAAAGCTTATTTACTATTATAAATTTTTAGATAAATGTAGAAATAGTGTCCAAATTTTTTTATTTTTTTATTTTAGTATTTAAATAAATTTTTTTAATTAGATATCTGAAATTATAAAAAAAATTTAAAATTATATTATTATAGTAAAATTTTATAAGTTAAAGTATTTATATAACTTATTTTAAATAGTAAATTAATTTAAATATTTTTTATATTAAAATTTATTTTTTTATTATTTTAATTATTTTTTAAAATTATTAAAAGTAAAAAGTTATTTTTTTATTTATTATATTAAATTAAAAAATTAATTATTTTTATTTTTATTTTTATTTTATTAATTATAGTGGTTGAATTTAATTTTTTATTTATAATTTCAGTTAAATAAAATTTTTATTCACTAAAAATTATTTTATCTTTATTATTTAATTATAATAAATAAATTTTTATTTATATTTTTATTTTAGTTGAATTTTATTTTTCTTTTCACTCTTTTAGATAAATTTAAAAATAAATTTAATATTGTATTTTTATTTTTATTTTTTAATAATAATAATTTAATTATTTTATTTTAATAATATCTAATATATTTTTCTTTCAAATTTAATATATATATATATATATATATATATATAAATATGTGAAAAAATAAATTTTTAAATTAAAAATTAAAAAATAATTTCATATAAAGAAATACATTTAAGTCCATTTACTACAATAAATAAGATATATAAATACTTTTAATTTATAAAATTTATTAGTGACACCATTTTAAAAATTGTTTGCAGATTCAGACATCTAATTATAAAAAAAAAAAATCATTCAAACACCAAAATATTAAAAGTAAAAAACCTAAATATCATTTATGTATATATCTCTTTATTTTTTAATTTATAATTTATGTAGATAAATTATTTATTAAAATATTGATAACTTTTGTAATATCGCAAAAGATGTATAATTTTTAACAAAAAATAGTTAGTTATTGAATTACTAATTTACTTTACATATATATATATATATATATATATATATAATTTTTAAATGTGTTATATATTATTTAATTTTATAATAATAATAATAATATATATTTAATAAATATATTTATAATTTTTAAATGTGTTATATATTATTTAATTTTGTAATAATAATAATAATAATGTTATATATTAATCTAAAAATAAATAATTTTTATTTTATATTTGAAAATATAGTAACACTATATTGTTTGCATGCATGTATTCAAAAGATGAAATTAAAAAGATAAGTTCTAATTTTTAAAAAATTGCTTAGGTAGTTCATAATTTTTATTTTATTAAAAATATTTGAATAATATATTTAAATTATTTTATTTTATTTATACATCAAAATAACTAAATATAATATATGTTAATTTATAATTTTCATAGTGGATATATTTAACTAATTATTTTATACATTAATAAATTGTTAATTTATTATATCAATTTTGCATTAAAGTTAGTCAAAATGTTACTTTTTATATATTAAATTTTTTGTTTAAATTTTAATTAATTTATATTATTTTAATGAAATTATAGTCTACCTTCCTATCTTCTGCATTTAAAAGTAGAGTGATCCTGATCAACTAAGTCGTGATTATATACTATTTTAAATACATGGAAAAAAAATTTTAAAAATATTTTTTTAACAAAAATAAACTATTACGAATTCGTAACATTTCTTTTTTTTTTTTGAAGGGAGGTGGAGGGTGGTGGAGAGTCACGTGCATATGAGTGGATGCATATGGGGGGACCTCACTCCGACAGCCAGCTGGCTTTCGGGGTTGGCTCACCAACATCCACAACCTTCGTCCGCGTGAAAAAACCTTCTCTCCCCTTTTAACGCTTTTTTTAAATTTATTTAATTCTCTTTTCCTTTTTATACTCATTTTTGCTCGTGATTGTTTCGTTCTCTATTTATAGTTTTGCATGAGATACGGAAAATTAAATAAATAAAAGTAACTAATCCTGAATAAGGATTATTTTAAAATATTAATAAAATAAAATTTATAAATAAATCAAAATATAATAAATTAATTTTTTTATTTTTGTAGTGATGTGTTTTAATGATAATAACATGGATTTTTTATATAAATAAACTAAAAATAAAAAAAAATTAAAAATATCATTGATAAAAAAAACTTTCAAA
This sequence comes from Mallotus repandus, assembly GCA_949671775.1. Lineage (NCBI taxonomy): Eukaryota > Viridiplantae > Streptophyta > Magnoliopsida > Malpighiales > Euphorbiaceae > Mallotus > Mallotus repandus. The sequence continues at coordinate 32,863 of CATIWM010081115.1, forward strand.
ACTAACTTTTTTTTCTTTCAAATATAAATTACTCGCCTTTCAAAATATGCACCATTAATTGTTAACCCCTTAACAGTTAAGTTCATTTTAATGTAATTCTATTAACCTACGTTGGAATGGATTAAAGGCCTGTAAAAAATTTTTCTTTCTTAAAAAATAAAAATTTTTTATTTTTCTATTATTTTGTCATATATCTTACAAAATTGTTTCTTTTTTTTATATTAATAAGCTACAAATAAATTTTATAAAATATGTATATAAATCAATTTAAGATTTTTTAATGATAATTTTATTATTTTTAAAATTAATTTTTATATCTTATACAAACCTAATAATTTATTTATTTATTTTTATTATTTTATATTAATTATATAAACAGTTTTTTAAAATAATTTTACATTAACAGCTTATTCATTACCTTTGTTTACTAAATATGATTAACAGTTTAATTATTACATCTGTAATTTTTACTCCTGTAACTGTTACATCCTATATATTTAACCCTGATTCAAACGCACCCTTATGGTTATCTTTTTTTCCAATATATTTTTTCTTTTTACTGATTTTTCAACTTTTTTTTTGCTTTATACTTTTTTTCTCAACTTTTTTAACATTTTT
>CATIWM010081132.1:0-21953 GCA_949671775.1 Mallotus repandus
GATTACAACTTAAAAGAATGGGGTTGTGATCGGATTGGTGACACACTAAAGCAAAGCATTCTATAAATCTCTTGAAACCAAGAGCCGTATTACTATAAAAGGCCCAATCCAAACGAATATCAATGTGTTGATCATCAAGTATGTTTTTAGTCCAAGTGTAAAAAGGACCTCTAGTATCTTAGCAAGAGAGACCACAATTATTCATAGCAGCGATAAACTCATTACAAGACCAAGGCGAAAGAACCCGACCATCAGGTTTTTCATGTGCCCAAAAATAGGAGTTAAAATCTCCTAAAATATACCAGTTAAAATCCCTTAAAATATACCATTTAGCGTCACAAAGAGAAAAAAGCTGGTGAAGATTATCCCAAATGAGTCTATAACTAAAAGTAAGCACATAAGAATGAACACAAGTGACAAAATGCCAAGTTGATTCCATGTAAAATTTAATAGTTATCTGTTGATTACAAATAAAATGACATTTCCTACTCCAAGTGAAAAAGAAACCAAAATCTAGAGAGAGGCGGAATTATCTGCAACATAAGAAAAACCTAATGAAGATAAAAAATGTAAACCAATACTTTCAAACTCCACTTTAGGCTCCGCAATACATAACACATTAGGTTTATAAGATTTACATAAATTAGCAAGAGTGAGTTAAGTAGCCTTGTTACCAAGACCCCTACAGTTCCAGTAAAGGGCTTTCATTAAGAGGCACACGAATGAGCCCTAGTAATAAGCTTATGACCTGTTAGTTTGAGTTGCTTCTTAGGAGATTTTTTTTGACACAGTTTACCAACCCTCAAGATTGTCATTAAATCCATCCCGCTCAACCAAGTCTGCCCAATTTTGAGAACCAATCTTCTCCAATTCTTTCCGAGCTTAGTGTTATTGATGTGACACTAAAATAGAAGAGGGAACATCAGGCACCCTTTAAATGACATCAGATTGAAGAATAGGAGGAATAGTCACCAAATCATTATTATTCAAAGAAGAAACATCTTGAGAAATAGCAATAGGATCCACTCTATCAACATCCTTAGTGTTTTGCATAGCTCAATCAAAAATAATAGTAACTGGAACTGTATTAGCAGTGTCTTTCTTTTGCCAAACTTTTCTAACAAGAGAACGGCCCCTAGAACATTCCCCTGGAGGAGCAGAAGATGTATCTTTAGTAACAGGCTTATTAAGACGACATGTTGAAGCGCTATGGCTAATAAAGGATTCTCCACATAGATTAAGGAATGCATTTAATAAATGTATAAAATATTATACTACCCTTATAATAATTCACTCAACCAATTATTAGCTTTGTATAGTCCCAAAATGAGTATATTTATTCAATTAATTCTCCTATTTTTTTTAGAAAAAAATCTCTTATTTTTTCCGCCAAAAACTTATATGCGCCAATATATTTGAAAAACAAACTAATTCTTTGCAAAAAAATTGCTTCAAAAAACGTTTGTGATTCTCTCACTAATAATTTGATTTTCTTCTTGATCAAGGAAAGCAATGGGGGAAATAGATTTGAATGTGGTGCCAAATGACTATATAGATAATTTAAAAGCTTATTACAACGTATGCCAAAGTCATCGAATGCCTATTGGTGAAATACATTGAAATATGGAAATTTTAAATTCACCGAGGTCTCAATTAATTTGTTGGATCTCAATATCATGGCAAATTATGATGTGGATGAGGAAGAAGGACTGGGAACATCACAAAAAGCATCAAACTTCAATATTGGTACCTTTTATCCCTTTCTTTCCTTTTCATATTAATCCAACGCATATTGTGGACTAATGGATATGGGAGGGCTTATGCGCCTTTTATGTGCGCTTAATGGCATAAATTGGCTTATGTGCTTTTTAGGAGACTTAGGTAGAACAATTCAAAGAAGTTAATCCTAGCTAAATAACGCATGTATTTTAGGAACTTTTAATGCATAATAATCACCACTATGTAATGCATCCAATTGGAATATTTGATATGAAGTCAGTTTGGGTGTGGTAACCTGAGGTAAAAATTTTTATGCAGTATTGTCATTGCCATAATTTTAGGAGAGCTTTTCATAGGATTTCTTTGTTTCCATTAACCTTTTAGAGATGTCATAAACAAACTTGCATCTATTTGATTGATTTAGCTTTATAGAATTTGGTGGCTTTGGATTTGCATTGCTATATTTCTTCATCGCTTTGGAAACCAAAACAAGTTGAAGTTTTTGAACAGAGTTTGGTTTGAACTTGAACAGTTATAGTTGTGGCCTTCCCTGATTCACAATGGTGGCTGATACTTATGTAACTTGTCTTCTATTGTTGCCTGTCAAAACCTAAATAATTAAGATAGTTTAATGTCTAAATTGTGCTCTTTAGTTGTAAATATTATTGAATGGCTATTACTTTCCAAAGAATTTTTTATATTCAGCTAATGATATTGTTTGGTTGCTCAGCTTTGATGCGTGGAAATTATATTAATGCCCTCTAGGTAACTTGCGAGTAAGTTGCTTTCTCAGTGCCAATGCCACCAGTAGTTGTTGCCATCATTAGATGGTGAGAAATAACTTATTTAGTAGTTCATCTTGTTGGCAAAATAAGTGCCAAACCACAGACCACCCATAACAACAACACCATTTGCTAACTTGTTTGCCATTTTAAATGATGAATTAAGAAAGCCCTTTATTATACCAAAATGAAGATGTTATAGTTAGTAACACAATATATATATATGCTTTACTTTAAAACATTATATGTTTCAAGCTGTCACATTGGATTCTTTTTTCTTTTGCTACATGTTACATGCATTCTAATGCCATTTTAACTATAAAAAATTGCATCATATTGCAAATTAAGGCATTAATTTCTAGCCATTCTCTTCCATTTACGATTATGCTAATTTCTTCCTATAATTTTTGCTTAGGTTGCTAGATTTAGCATTCATGAAACAACCTATTTGAAATATAATGGCCCTTCCTCAACATAAGGAAGAGGACAAATGCTTTTTTATTTGGAAAATTATAGCAAATGATATGATTAAACCAATGAAAGTAAATGAATTATAGATGATATGTACATATAGAAAAATAAGATATTGTATGCATGTGGATATATTGCTATTCAAAGTGGGTAGCCTCTGCATTTTTGTCCAGTAACAAACTTTTGGCAACTAGCAAGTCAGAGTTGAGGAAATTAAAGGCCTATATGATATATCACATTTTCAGCATTTAGAGATATTGACATCAAATCTCTTTAGATTGTGGCGATAAAGCCTCCTAGTATATGTCGTGCACATAATCACATAGTCAGAATTAAAATTTTAATGCAACAAATATTTAGCTTATGATATGGTTTGGTTACTCCAATTTGATGTGGAGTAATTGCATTAATTTACTTTATTCTAACTTGCCAGTTGCCAAACGCTTTTTAGTCTAAAAAAAGCATAAGTTGGTTCCTTAGTGCCATGGATGGTAATAACTACCAATATGCATAGACGCTAATAGTTGTAGTAATGATAGTTTACTCATTTAGTAGCTCATTTTAACGCTACAGCTCTTCCTCAGAATACGGTTAAAATAGAAACTATGAAAAAATATCAGTTTGAGGCATCAAGAACCTACAATTTTATATACATGTTCAAGCATATAGTAGACTTGACACATTCTATATAATTGTATCCTACCTTGATAATTACAAGTAGTGTTGTCTTCTGTACTAATGTCGCCTACAAATTAAATGGAACAATTACTTGCCTTTGATATAATATGAATTTTTTTATTATGTGAGCTCGATGGTATGAACTGGCAAATTTTTTTCATGAACTCTATAATTTACTTGCCTTTGGCATACAATCTATACTTTGTCTTTTCATAAATAGTGCATTTTCAACATTATAGGTGTTGCATGTTAGTCTATAAGTATTCTTGGCAGTTTTAGGCTTTACTATGGTCAATTTATGGATTATATTATATTGATCAATAATTTATCATATATATAGTTTGCTTCAATTTTTTAAAAAGAGCTAATGAAAGTGACATGCTATTTTTTTTTCAAATAGATGAAACTATTAACAAAGGCAATTAAAATTTAGAGTCATCATCAACACATAATTGCATTAAATATGTGATTTTAAGTGATGGAAAGTGCAAAGCCATATATAATATGCTACAAAAAGAGTGTTGATCGAAAATTGAAAAAAAGGGCAACAATAGAGGTGGGTTCATCATTTTCAATTTTGCTACGCATTATTCAGTGACTTTGGAAGTAAGCAAGAGATAGTGAAACTGGTGATGTCTCTCATAAGAAGACAAAGAATTATGATCGTAAAAGAATCCAAATTGATATGCACTATTTAGCGACTTTGGAAGTAAGCAACTTTATCGAAAGGGACATCCGTTCCGTTTATGGGATAGAGACAAATGATTGGTCTCGCAGGGATGCAAGATGCTTTGTGTTTGTGGAGTCGCCACCTAATTTTTTAAAAATAGGAAAAAGTGTAAGGGACGACATCGGGTCACTCAATGAGTATCGTCCCCAGTAGAGATTCTAGGTTCAAGAGATTGCATATACTTTTTGACTATTTCTCATTATATAGTACTCGATACATGGCTACCATATCACCCTAGTTTTGGAATGACAGTTGATATATGCACATTCATGTCAGAACAAGATAATAATGGAAAGTAAAAGAAAGTAAGTACGATTATTATTACATCGCTTTCCTAGTAAATACATTTAAAAGAGAAAAAATGCGAAAATGTAGATCTAGTCCTAGATCTAAAATACACCTGCAAAACAGAGGTCAGCACAACTATATGCAATTTCATCCATTCACCCACTAGGATAGTAACTAGGCATAAGATATTCGATCAATAAATCATGAATAAGCAGATAAATGCATATGGTTTATGCTTTTGCAAGAATTATTATGAAATATTTCTAAATAGTAGAAAAATAACAAAAGATGCATAATTGCATCATCGAACCACAAAACGGAGGCTCTAGCTTAGAAATGTGAGTTTTCACATTATTGAATGCATTTTGATGGTATAAAGGGAAAATACTTATTTTTTTGTTGAGAAATGGAAAGATGCAGTTCTGATGCAAAAAAGGTGTAATTTTGATGCAAAGATGCAAAAAGGATCATATTGAGCATCGAGGATGCATTTTGGAACTGAAAGGTGACATATTTTTTGCCAAAATGGTAGAAAATGCAATTCAAGTGCAGAAATGATGATTTTGATGAAAGAATGAATTTTTCGAATTAAAAATAAAGATTTTATGTGAAAATTCTAATCTTTCACCTAAAAATGCGAGTTCAATGTCAAAATGTCATTTTTATGTTAAAAATGACACGTTGACATTATGATGTAGATTTGATGTTGGGAATGTTGGATTCATGTTAAAAATGACACGTTGACATTATGATGTAGATTTGATGCTGGGAATGTTGGATTCATGTTAAAAATGTTATTTTGATGATGAAATGTGAGTAAAATGAAGAAAACGATTATTCTATTATTTTTAATGTGAAAATGAAAATTCTATGTGAAAAATGATGATTTTTCGCATAAAGGTGCAAACTTGATATCAAAACACCATCTTTATGTCAAAAATGATGTTTTAGGATCAAAATATGAATTTTTCATTTAAAATGTGATTTTTATGTCAAAAATGCATGATTTATGCAAAAGAGATGAAATTTATGTTAAAATGTAAATTTATGTCAAAATATGATTTTAACACCATGAATGTGGAGAAAATGCAGAAAAATGATAGATTTAATATTTCTGGATGTAAAATGAAGGCTTGATTTTTCACATAAAATGCAGAAATGATGCAAAAATGCAGACTTTGATGTAAAAGTATGATTTTTATCAAAGAAGTATGTTGAAAATGTAGATAATGCAAAAATTGCACAAAAATGATTAATTTTATATTTTTGGAAAAAAAAATGAAGACTTGATGTGGAAAAGATATTTTTTGTGTGTAAAGTGCAAAATTGGTGTAAACATGCAAACCTTATTATAAAAATGTGATTTTTATGACGAAAATGACTCAAAAGAAGTGAAAAATGTAGAATATGATTAAAAATTATGAAAAATGTGAATTTTGTATTAAAAATAATATTTTTGTGCTTTTTCACATTTTTTAGCTTGCAGATGCAAAATGACAATTTAATATGATCAAAATATAGCAAATATTATTCAAACAACATACAAAATTGCCAGTCTTACCACATAATCACAATAATTTCTCAATTGTTGGTGGCAATAAAGTAAAAATGCAAAACAATAAAATAAACATGTAAAAATGATTGTTTCGTCCTCAGATTCGACTGAGCTTGTTTTGAGTTTGCGAAGCTTTAGCTTCACAGGATTTTCAAGATGTCCTCGTCGAGAGGTTGAAAATGATGTGTAGAATACAAATTCGTATACCTTTAAAGCATAATTTGACAAAGTTGTGGATGGGTTTGGTTCAAATTGGTCTAAAAGTTTTAGGAAAAGTGAATGAAATGGGCTAAAAGTGTGTAAATCGGATGTCTTGAGTCTTCAATTTGATAGCATTTCAGAATGTATGACAGCCCCCTTAAAATGGGAGGTAGAGACCTCTATTTATAGAAAAAAGGGGTATTTACACGTTGGTATGCGTCCTAAGGCACGTGTATACGAGGTTTTGCATGCGCGTACGCGTAGAAGAGCCTGTAAGCTCTTTAAATGTGCGTAACCACCCATTGGAGTGCGTGGTCATACGTTAGGCACGTGGTCACGCACCCTAGCATGCGGTTACTCATAATAAATGCACCTACGAGTTGTTTTCCAGGATTACACGCACTATTTTGAGGTTATTTCTAGGGGTTTTTAAACTTCTAGACGTGTTTTCAAAGTTTGTTTTGTCCGAATCGACTTCTATTTTCATATGTAAGCATTATGTGTTCGAGTGTGGTTATACGCTACAAATTTGTTTACGCGTTGTTTCTCAGGTTTACACAATCTTTTTCAGGATTGTTTTTGAAGGTTTTTGAGGCTTATAGATGCGTTTCTAAAGTTTGTTTTGTCCAAATCAGCTTCCATTTTTTCACAAAGTTGAACTCTGATCTTACGAGATGAGCACTAATCGAACTCCGATCTTACGAGATAAGCACTGGTCTGACGAGTTGCATGTTTTGAGCAATGATTGCTCGAAATGAGTGACTTGTCATTATGATAATTCATAATTCGTAAAATTGAAGTATGACTTAGTGACTCGATAACCAGTTTTACACTTTGGAGGCTCGGTTTAGGAACGAACAGACACTTGTCTTATTCAGAAAGATGATTTTATAATCATACCCTTTTTGGGGACAGTCAAAACTTGATGTATGATTCCATCTTACTTGCATCAATGTCTAAAGAAGATATAGGAAACGCGTAAAAAACACTATGAAGGCAATGTTTAAGTGAGAAGTAAGAAAGTTTAATTTCATATGTATGAGTATACACTTTTCAAATTAAAGCCTCAAGAAACCATAACTAAAATGACCAACCACCTCAATGTGCTCCTCACCACACTCAAGAAGCTTAGGAAGCACAACATTAAGGAGGAAGTGAACACAAAGATTCTAAGAATCCTACCTAAAATGGATTGGGAATCTAGATGAAGCAAGTTAAGTCCTCTTTAAAGCTAAAAAATAGAGTGTCAACTTATAAGCCTCTTGAGCTAATTCATACAGATTTATTTGTTCCTACTAGGATTGATAGCTTAGGTGGAATGCATTATGCATTTGTTCTAGTTGATGACTACTCTAGATTTACTTGGGTTTGCTTTCTAGCTCATAAAAATGATGCTTTCAATGCTTTTCAAAAAGAAAAAGATTTTTGTATTTCAACTAGAAGTGATGGTGGAACCGAGTTTGGAAATGAATGTTTCAAATCAGGTTTTTAAAATACCAATTTTAAATAAAACTTCTTATAATCTTTGGAACTATAGAAAGCCCAAGATCTCATATTTAAGAGTATTTGGTTGTAAATGCTTTATATTAAATACCAAGAATAACCTTGGAAAATTTAACTCCAAAGCTGATAAAGGCATCTTTCTAGGCTATTCCACCTCTATCAAAGCATATAGGGTGTTTAATACAAAAAGTCTAGTGGTAAAAGAGTCAATGCATGCTATATTTGATGAATCTAATCCACTTGACCCGAGAAAAAGTCTTATTCATATTGATAGTGTTGTAGATGACTTCATGGAAATGAACCTTTAAGAGAGTAAAACTACAAAATATTTAGAGTTTGAAAGAAGAGAATGAGGAGGCACCTCAACTAACCTTCAAGAAAGAACTTTCAAAGGAATGGCATAATAAGAAGGATCATCCCAAGGAGCTCATCATAGGTAACACTTCAAAGGCAATACCACTAGATCTAATCAAAGACTTTTAATTAATCTTGCCTTCATCTCTCAAATGAACCAAAGTATACTAATGAGGCTTTGGAGAATGAATATTGAGTCCTTTCCATGCAAGAAGAACTCAATCAATTTGAGAGAAATAAGGTTTGTAACTTAGTTCCTAGACCTAAAAATCATTCAATTATCAGCATCAAATGGGTTTGTAGGAATAAATTAAATAACTAAGGTGTTATAACTAGGAATAAGGCTTAATTAATGGCTATAGGTTATAAGCAAGAAAAGGGCATTAATTATGACGAAACCTTTGCCCCCGTTGCAAGGTTAGAGGCCATTAGGATGTTATTAGCATTCGCATCATACATGAACTTTAAACTATATTAAAAGGATGTGAAAAGTGTGTTCTTAAATGGATAACTTCAAGAGGAAGTTTACATTAAGCAACCTTCAGATTCTAAAAGTCATAAATCTCCTAATCATGTCTTTCAATTAACCAAAGCACTTTATGGCTTGAAACAAGCTCCAAGAGCTTGGTATGAAAGGTTGAGCAACTTCCTTTTGGAAAAAGAAATTTTGAAAAGGCAAAGTTGACACTGTTCTATTCTTTAAGAAATGCCACGATGACTTATTTATTGGTAAAATATATATTGATGATATAATATTTGGTGCTACTAACCATTGTTTGTGATGCATATGATTTTTACACATATTTTAAGTTGAATTTTAATGAATTTCATACAAATTTTAGGTTAATGATAGTTGTCCTTAAAGAATTTAGGTTTAATTAGGCTTAGTTTTTAGTTTATAATTTTAATTAGAATTTTAAATATTTTTTGTTTAATTTTATTTTGATTAGGATTATTTTTATTTTTAATTATTTTTCCTCTTTTTGTAGGTAATATAGTTCAAGGATTTCCTAAATAATGAAAAAAAATTAAGTGTGGCCATGACATGGGTGTGTCGCAACTCATTTCATTCATTGGACCTTTTTGGAAGTTGAGCACACCTTAAAGCATGGACATATTGTAACCCATGTTAATCTCTTACTAATTTGAAGAATTTGAAGGATTGAAGAAACCATGACACGGTTAGAAGCATGGCCATGTGTCTCTCTAAGTCAAAACTTAAATAAAAGTATGCTCGTGTTCTAGACCGTGTCGGATTGATTGAAGTAAAGCACAGTTGGAAGCATGGCCTTATCATGGGCCGTGCCAGACAAGAAAATACTTCTCTTTATATATGGATTAAGAAATTCACAAGAGATGAGGACTTTACTATGTCATGCCTATATAAGGGGAAATATTAGGACTATTTTATATATTAAACACCTTAAAGATTGTGAACACGAGCTCAAGGAGGTGCACAAGAGTTGAAGAATCAAGTGTCTTCATTCAAAAGAGTTTTTCTTATTTTTCTTTATTCTCTTGTTACTTTATGATTGTAATTTTTATATGTGCCATTGAAGCCACATGTGGCTAAAATTTTTTTTAGGGTTTGGAATTGTATTAGCTTTCTAGGTTGTGATTGAACATATTTTTAGTTATTAAAATTTCAGTTAATTTTATGAGTTGCAATTTATTTTCTTGCTTTTATAATGGATTTGTTTGATTGCATGTTTATGGGTAGATTAGCCAACAAAAATTAGGTAATTTGCTAGCTTAAAACTCACAGGACTTAGACCACTCACCACGGAAGTAGGCGAGCTCTACAAGGATAACCTAATTGTTAAGGAAGTTAATGAGTTTTGATTAACCTTTAACTACAGGAGTAGGTTAGATTTTAATTTTAATATTCATAATTGAACTCATGAGAGACATTGAGTAAATTAGAACAATTACCCTTATCTGAAATCAAGGAAAATAATAATTGAACTGTTCATGATCTATCTAGAATAGTGAAAGAATATCCAAACTCTATGTTTTAATTAATTAGTTTTCTTTTAAACTTAGTTACTTATAATTTCATTAGTAGTTTCTTATAAATCATTTATTTAATCTTATTTGCTAGCTAGGATAATAAATGAAAATGTTAGTAGTCAATATTTAATCCTTGTGGGAACAATATCTTTTTATACTATGATTTACAATCCTTGCACTTAGGGTTTTTTACCATAACAGTTTGTGTGAAGATTTCTCTAAGCTAATGCAAGGAGAATTTGAGATGAGCTTGATGGGAGAGCTCAAATTTTTTTTAGCCGCTAAATCAAATAAAGTGAGGAAGGGATCTTCATTGACCAAGCAAAGTAGACAAGAGAAATCATCAAGATATTTGGCATGTATGGATCTAAGGCAAGCCAAACTCCAATTAGCACCACCACTAAACTTTTCTTTGGATGAGAATGTAAAGTCAGTTAAAGAAAAGTGATATAGAGATATGATCAATTTCCTTCTTTACTTAATTGCTAATAAACCCGATATTATATTTGTTACATGCTTATATGCTAGATTTCAATCATATTCTAAGGAATCTCACCTAAATGCAATCAAGATAATTTTCAAATATCTTATAAGTTAGGATTTTAGTATCCTAGGAATACATCATCTAAATCAATTAGTTAGTCAAATGCATATTTTGCCAGTAGTCTTTTAGATAGGAAAAGTACTTCTGAAACTTGTCAATTCTTAGGTTAATGCTTAGTATCTTGGTTTAGTAAAAAGCAAGTTTTGATTTCCTATCCATGATCGAAGTTAAATATGTGGCAGCTAGTTGTTATTGCTCACAAGTTTTATGGAAAAAACAACAACTTAAGGACTACGGCATTGATATTAATCACATTCCCATTAAATGTGACAATAAAAATGCTATAAACCTAAGTAAAAATCCCATCCAACACAATAGGACCAAATATATAGATATAAAGCCCCGCTTTCTTAAAGACCATATTTAATTAGGTGATATAGTTCTTGAATTTATGGAAACTAATACCCAATTAGCATATATTTTTATAAAGCCTTTAAATGAAGAGAGATTAAACTTTCTTAAAAGAGCATTAGGAATGTTAGATGGGTTTAAATTGAAATAAATTTAATTTATGAACATTTATATGATAATATGCTCAATTGATTGATTGTTTGAGTAAATATTTGATTGATTACTTGATTATCTATTTATTTGATTGTGATTTTAGTTTTCAAGCATATTATTGATAAATTAATAAACATAATCTTATTAATTTATCAATGAGTTTTCATTAATTGAAATGTCTAAGACAACTTCTTGCATTTGTATGATCAAACTAATTTTAAAATTGTATATTCTTGAATGCCAAAATAATTCTCTTTTAAAGCTTTTAAATGTTTCAATTTAGCCCCTAAAGGACTACATTGCAAAATATTTTTGAAGTCCTCTAATTATGCAGCTTTGGAAGTAGAAGTACCAAACTATAAAATTTTTTCAAAAGATGTTAAGACCCAATTGCATAATTTTTGAAAGTTTAGAGACCAAAAGGAAAATTTTCTCATTATCATTACACCTTTTTAGGAAGATCATGACACCTACGAACATTTATGATAGTAATGCTCATAATCTTCCTCATGATCATGAGGAGATGTCATGATCGATGCTCACAATCATTAGAAGTGTCCTAATAGCTTTAAGAAGACAGTCAATTTTGTCTCTTTTCATTCAAAACTAGCTTTAATCTCATTAAAACTCGAATTTTGTAGTTATAAAATCCCTATAGAACATGGTGGATTCTAGACTTCTATTCTTTATGTGAACTCCTTATTTCTATCAAACTTCTTTTATATATACATCAACCTATCCTCCTCTCAAACTTATTTTTGTTTGTTTTATCTTCTTCCTCTCAAGTGTTTTTTTTATCTTCATCCCTCTCATCACCTATCTATCTTCTACCATCTTCATTTCATAAAGCCTCAAGGCACCAAAGAAGTGCACTCAAGGAGTATTAAGTGCAAAGAAAGCAATAAAAGATCAACCAAAGAACCAACCCATTCTCTCTTGTACACCTGCCCAAATTCGTGATAAAAAACCAAATTTTTAAAGAGAAACATTATTCCCTTAAGGTGCATGTCCAAAAGCACTCTTTAAAATATGGGATGTTATGGTGAAGTAAAATAATTTTTAGAAAAGGATGGTTTTACAAAACTTTGTCGTTGAGAATGTCCTTACTTATCCTAGTCTTGTCATTGAATTCTTCTCCACCTTTACTCCTAGAACTCATCATATAGATAAAGGTAACCCCTTAAATACCATGAGGTTTATGCTTGATGGGAGAGATAGATTCATAACGAAAGTAGAATTTGATAATCTTTTTGGGTTCAGTAGGGGTTAGCATATTCAATCCTCAAGTACATGGACTCCCCACAACTTTTGGTTATCCCACACTAAACAAAACACTAAGCGTTTTAAAGTTAGCCATGTTAAAGCCTCCTCCCTCAATTCTAAGGCCCTTTGTTACATTCTAAGGTACCTCTTATACTCCATCAATCAAGAGGCCTAAGTAAAAAGGTCTTCATTTAAGAACATTTTTGTTCTTTATTACATGGCAAATAATGACCAAATTGAATTATGAAGGTTTTTATAATGGAAATGATAGAGTGTGAGTGATAGTATGGTTGGTGCTATGTGTATAGCGGGAATAATCATAAAAATTGCCTCTTTTTACTGCATCCCCTCCAAAATCTGGAATCCATTCCCTCTCTTTACTTTGATGATAACTTTCTTAAAAATTTAAAGCAATTCAATAAAGTTAAGGGTGTGTGGATAATCAAGGATGAGGCGTTCTAAGAAGAACATGATAAGGAGATGGAACAAGTGCTCTAAGATATTGAGCAAGTGGCCACTAAATAAGTTGACGCATTTACCGAAGAAGATCCTTAAATGTCAAGGAAAAGGACTAAAGATGCTAGTGGTTTAAGAACCTAGAGGTTTGATGATGAACTGGTGTGAGTGGTCACTTTAATGGATCGTATGAATCTTATAGAGACCAATTTTAATGCTCAATTCACTCACATTAACACTCACCTTGATCACTTGCAATTTAATGTTCACTACCTCTGTCAACACTAAGGCATTAAGTGTCAATAGCATCCATAAGATTTCGTTGTCTCATAAATGCCTGATAGAGATGAAGGCCATGATAGAGGAGATGATCCTCAAGCTTGAAATTTTTTAATGTTCTTCTTATAAAATTTTAATCATTTAGTTATATTATTCGCATCTCTTAGACCATACGGTTGTTTTTAGTTTCTTTGTTTGATTGTGTCTTTATTTCTTAACTTTAATGCAATGGATGTATATGTTCATTATCTCTTCATTCTTTTTTTTTTATCTTTGCTCAAAGGGGGAGAGATGAGAGATTTGATGATTTGACAATGCTTTGATTTACTTAATTAAATATATAATAATAACTTCGATTTTGCTTAACTGAATATATAATAATAACTTTAGCATAAGTTACAATTCTCTCATTATAAGTTACAAGATGTAATAAATTTGGTGCACACTAGGAGAGTGTAAAACTTGGTCAATACCGATTAATCAAACCAAAGTAAACAGAACCAATTGATTTGATTTTGTTTATATATAATTTTAGTTCGGTTACGGTTGTAGAAAATATAGAAATTGGTTAATTAGTTTAGTTTCAGTTTTGAAGGTGAAAAATAAAAAAAACAGAACCAACCAAATATTTACATATATATTATCAAATATTATACTAAATACATTAATTATTTAAAAAAATATGTGTAAATATTAAAATTATAAGCAATAAAATTATTTTTAGTTATATTATTAATGAATAATTTTTTAAAAATATATTAAATTATAAATAAAAATTTAGAAATTATTGTACAAACAAAATTAATAAACCGATTAATCAAACTGACAGAACTAAATTGGTTTGATTCGATTATTGTACGTATTTGGTTTGGTTTTGATTTTCTATTTTAAATTTTTTTATTAATTAATTTTATCAGTTAGGTTCGATTTTAAACTGAAACTAATCGATGTTCATCCTTAGCGCACACATTAAAGAGGAGCATTAAACAAACTTCAATTCACACACATGCATCCATCACATTATTAATCACTCAAAATTGGTTTGTCAAAGTCAAAAAGGGGGACAAGTTTGATCATTTGCAAGATCAATGTGAAATCACTCTATTTTGACCTTAACAAAATAATTTTGATACACTAGTATGTATGTTCAAGTGTGATTTTAAAATATATATGAATTTGAAGTATTATAAAGGATGAATATAAAGTATTTTTGAAGATGGAAGAGGTGCTCATGAGTGGCCTCATGATCATGAGCACCCCCATAATAATAAAAATTAGTTTTTCTTCTAAATCATAACAAAAAAAAATACATGCAAAATACAGAATATTGATGGATCTGAAAAAATTCAACCTTAATAATTAAAAAAAAAGTTTTAATTTTTCAAAATATTAAAAAAATTTGTCAGATTTAATGAAAACTAAGTTTTTCTTCAAGAAATTCAAAAAAAAAAATTATAGATCTAACAATAACCATTATTTTTATTCAACAAATTCAAAACATATTACATACAATGTACGTAAAATCAATAGATCTTAATAAACATTATCATTTTTTAAGAGGATATCAAAAATAATTACAAAATAATACAAAACATCGATGGATTTAAGAAAATATGAGGGGTTTTTGTCACTTTCATAAAGCACAAAGACTAGAGAGAACAAAATAATAAAAAATAGTTAAGAGAAATCATAGTCATAGAATAGAACCGAGGCTGAATCCAAAGTAAATGACACAAGAAGAGAAGAGTTAAAGGAAAGAGATTTAGGATTACAGTCACTGAGAAGGGAAGAGAGGAAGGATCGACACTCAAGAGAGGAGAGGTGTCTACAGAGAGGAGAGAAGAAGGTTTAAGAGAAAGACATAAAAGGAGGGGGAGGCATAAATAAAGAAAAATGAGAAGCATATGATGCATATATAGTTAGGATTAGGGTAGACAAAAAAAAAGTCATTTTCATTTTATATATATAAACTGAACTTTTTGTTTCTCCTCAATTGAATTGCCACGGCAAAGGATTTAATTATCGAATTGTTCATATTTTTCAATTCGAGCTAGGAGAATTTTGCTCACTCCTAATATGAAGTGAAAATCTCTATATATATATAAACTGAACTTTTTATTTCTCCTCAATTGAATCGCCACATCAAAGAATTCAATTATCGAACCGTTCGTATTTTTCAATTCAAGCCAGGTGAATTTCACTAAATCCTAATATTAAGTGAAAATCTCAAGTTTGAGGTATCTGTCCTAACCTTTAGATATTGAATATTGATCTTTTGATCTCTATTAGTGGAGTCTAAAGAAAATATATGTATGATTGTCCACAGCACCTAATAAAAATATATCAATACTAACAACTAGGATGAACAATATTCAAAATAAAAATACCAAATAGTATAAAAATAATTGAAAAATCAACTTCAGCAAACAATTAATTAATTTTTTAAAGCACACCAAATAGTGAAAAATGTAAGAAAAATATTTTGATATTATTTTTAAAAATTATTTTTTGTTGAATTTTTTATACCGAAATTTTTTTAACAAAATGTTTACTTTTTCACTTTATTTAATTATTACTAAACATTATTCTTTAAGATTAAAAATGAACTAAAGTTTTTATTAATTAAAAATAAAAAATTTACTTTTATATATATTAATAAATATATACATATCAACTTTTAATTGGTTGAAGTACTTTCAATAAAAATTGTATAGCACTCTTCTAATTTGGTATTTAAGTAGATCAAATTGAGAAAAAAAAATTTATAATTTAGCTATTTGAATTTTTAGTATTAAGGAGAATATATTCTTAAAAAAATCCTTAAGTGTGAAAAGAATTGTGAAAACTCAATGTAATATAATTGAAGTTTCAGAATTTAATGTAGGAAAATTTAAAAGTCCTCTTTCAAATTAAGTGGAAATAAATTTCACAAATTAACATCAAGATTTGAACTTTACATTTTATAATACTCCTAAGGGAAAATGATCATATCTATCCCGAATTTTGATCCAATTTTTAATTATATCCTACTTTCAAAGTTTTATCAATTTAACTATTTAACTTTACAAATTGTATCAATTCTATCCTATTTTAATTTAGGATCTAAATGTATTTTAAAAATTATTTTTAGGTCCTTATAAAATATTTTTATTTATTAAAATCCTTTTCTCTTATTTTTTTAACAAAAAAATGTAAAATAATATTTTCATATGTTAATTTTACTACTTTCAAAATAATTTCCAAAATAATTTTGAAATATTTCCCTAACATTAAATTTTTAAATTATTTTATATTTAAAATTCTTCATATTTTAATTTTTATAAAACTTATTTCTCAACTACCAATTATATTACACAAAAATTTTCTAATAAAGATTGAATACAAAATAAAATGCATGAAATTAATAAAAAAAAAGAAAAAATTAGAGATGTTAAGAATATTGATCAATAATAAAAAATTATTTTTTAAAAAATACAAAATTAAAATCTTGTAATACAAAAAACACAACTTATTAATCGACTATTATATACTCTAATATTTGTAAAAATTAAAATATAAAGGAATTTTTTTTTAACTATCACTATCAAAAATAATTAAAATTTTAAGAAGTTTTTTTTATAAAAAAGATCAAATCTTATTTATATTCTTGATCAATATTTTCAATATCTGTAATTCTCTCCTTTTTTTTTCCTTTTCCACACTTTTTTTTTATATTTCATCTCTATTAGAAAAGTTTTGAATAATATGGTTCAAAATTGAGAAGTAAATATAAAAACAAATAAAATATTGGGGCTTATATAAAACAATATAGAAAATTAAAATTTTATTAAAATATTGAAAAACTAATTTTCTAAAATTATTTTGAAAGTTGAAAGATTAACATTGAAAAGTATTTTTTACATTTTTTGGTTAAATAGAAAAAGTTGAAAAATGATTTTTAGAAAAATAATGTAGAAAAGTTAAAATTTTCTGAAATTATTTTGAAAGTGGTAAGATTAACATTAGAAACTATTTTTTTATTTTTGTTAAAAAAAATTTTATTATTGATTAATATTCTTAACATCTCTAATTCTCTCTTTTTTATTCATTTCACACATTATATTTTATGTTCAATTTTTATTAAAAAATTTTTAAGTAATATAATTGAAAGTTGAAAAATGAGTTTTAGAAAAAATAAAATACGAAGAATTTCAAATACAGAATAATGTAAAAAATTTAATTTTAGAAAAATATTTCAAAATTAATTTTTAAAATTATTTTGAATGTAGTAAAATTAACATTTGAAAATATTCTTTTACATTTTATTTTTGGTTAAAAAATAAGTATAAAGGATTTTAATAAATAAATTTATTGTATAAATATCTAAAAATAATTTTCAAAATACATTTAGATCCTTAAATTAAAATAGGATAGAATTAATATAATTTGTAAAGTTGAATAATTAAATTGATATAACTTTAAAAATAGGATATAATTGAAAATTGAACCAAAGTTGGGGATAGATTTGATCATTTTCCCTACTCTTAAAGAAGAATGACCATTTTTTTTGGCAAAAAAAAGAAGAGTGGCCGTTTAACTTAAGTTGGTAGTCTTTAGTTGTATATTCAACATAAATTTATTATCATATTAAAATTGGTTGGAATTGTTTAGTTATATGTATTTGTCATACAGCCGAGCAAATTGTATGTATTATAAAGGGTCTTACCACAATACACATATATAATTAAAATATTTAAATTAAATTATAAAAAATATTTAAATAAATCTTTATTTAATTATAATGTTGATTAAATTTGTCCCTGTAATATGTACTAGTGGCTATAGTTATATAATGATTTAATTTTATTTATATAGTTACATAGGAGTTCATTGAAAAAAAATTCATTATCAAAAGAAATGATTGTATACGGCGGGGTTTAGTGCTCATCCAAGTTTATTACAACAACGATACTGTTTGAGCTCGGAGCTCTAGGGAACACACTACTGTATCACAAAGATATAGCGTGGAGTTGAGAAATCGCCACCCAGAATAATAACTGGGACAAATCAAAAGTGGTGGTAACTCGATTCTCTAATATAAGCTAGCACCACAACTAGAAGTTTTAGGTACGGAATACCAATTTCTTTTAGTCTCGTGTTTATTTAGAATAAGTTTATGAATTATTATCTTATCCTCTAATTACATGCAATTTCATATAAACCCTAATTAAACATCCATTAATCCCAAAGGCAACCAATCATGAAAAAACATATAATAAATGCATTCATATAAAGCACATCAACCTTAAGTTAGTCTAATCTACATATTTTAATTAGAGTGAGCTAAGTCTACATAGTTTAATTTACAAATGAACCTAAAGCTAATGGGTCTAATTTCTACACAATTTTATTTAAATGAGCCTAAATCTATTTATTTTATGTTTAAAATAGACTTAAGTTTACAAATTATGAAAATGTCTTAATTAGTGAGCCTAATTCTACATATTTTAATATAATATGATCCTAATTTTACAAATTATGGAAAAAGAATTAAGTTAATGGGCTACGTCTAAATTAAATTAAATTAATTTAAGTGGGCTTATGTCTAAATTAACTAAATTGGCCTAAATTTTCTCTAACCTAAAATCTAAATTTAATTATGAGCCTAAAAATCAAATTAGTTAATTAAACCCTAATCCTAATTAAATTATTAATCCTATTAGATAAAGTGAATCTAATTAATTAGCCTGAAACCTAAAATTAGGAGCTTAAACACAAACAAATATAAAAACATGAAAATAAATAAAATAAACATAAAAATAATCATAAAAAATAATAAACAAATTAATTAATTAAAACATGTATCTAATGATTTCTAACCTAATTCTAATTAATTATAGGCCTAGAGACTAAATTAATTAATAGACAAATAAAATAATTAACAAGCACCCTTAATTCTATTCACTTTAAATCTAATTCAATTTTAATAAAAACCCTAATTATCTCTGTAACCATTGATTTTAATTATTTACCCAATTAAAACCCTAATTACTAATCAATTAATTAAAATAAGATCTACAACACACATATAGGATTTCACTATTCCCGCTATTGGGGCTATTACAATAATCTACTAAAAAATAAATTAAAATAATAATACAACCCATAAAACAAAATAAATACAAAAATCAACACAATATAAAATAATAATAATAAAAGACTATGTAAAATTTCATAGGGATTTAATCTATAGCATCCCATGGATCTTCATGAGTTTTCTTGATTTAATCATGTGTTCATCCCCACAAAAAACGTGAAACAAAATTAAAAAAAGAGGTTAGAATGAATAAAATTAAATAAAAAGACAAGAGAAAGAAGATGTATGGGAATGATGCGTTATTGATTTCCCTCAGAAGAATTGTCACCATTAATGAAAGCCTATGGCTTTTGTTGTGTTTGTCTGTAATTTTTTATTTATTTGGATTTAATTATAGCAAGAAATGAAAAAAGTACGTAAAAAATCAAGTCAAATGAGTATGTTTTGGCTCATGGCTAAAAATCAGAAAGTGTAGAGAAAAAAATAAAATCCTAGGAGCCTCCCCTACCTTGTGAAAGAAAAGACGTATTTATAGATAAAACACCTTGTAACCCTCCATAGAGTTCAGGATAAAAAAACAATTTCCTTAATTATTTATCTAATAAATACCTATTTATCAATAAATATTAATAAAAAAACAAGAGCAAAATTGGCCAATTTGACCAATCAAAAAATTTCTTTCATATTGTGGCCGAAGTTAGCCATTTGTCATTTCAAATTCATTTTGCAAATGAATGGGCCAACTTCGGCCCATTCTTCCCTTTTTTTTTAATTTCTTTTCCTTCTTTTTTTTTGAAAACTTCTTTATTTTTTTTTTTGAATTTTCTCCTTTTTCATTTTTAAAATTTTTGATTTTTTAAAAAATAATAATAATAATAAATAATTAAAATAAATAAAAAATAGCTTAAAAAAATAGCTCCTAAAAATAATTTACAATTTAGTTCAAAACTAATTAATCAGATCCAATAAATTTAATTTCACAGTCAATTTTCATTATTGGGTCCTCTGTCACATCCAAACTTGAATTATCCTGAAATTGGGTGTTTACAGTTGCCCTCCTTTGTCGCTGTTTGCTTGACAAATTGTGACAAAGCAAATAAGCACACAATTTCAAGGGTAAGGAGTTAGGATACTTACCTAACGTGTTACAGAGCGTTTGCCTATAATACTGAATCGTGCAACGTTGTTTTCATCTTTTCATGGTGTAAGCTTTATGCTGCTGCAATCTATAATTGCTGGCAAGTTTTAAATACCTATAACCCTCTTGTTGTCTGCATTTGACACTGCAATCCATAATTGCTTGCAATTTTTTGATTAACTACAATCCTTCCATTACTCACTGACTTTAATTTGCTGCAACCCTTTCGTTGCTCACTTTTGAGGCTTTGATGCTATCGTCCACAACTGCTCATAATTAGTTACAATCCTTTCATTGCTCACCTTTGAGGCTACAGTCCATAACTGCTCGTGTTTAATTGCAACCCCTTCGTGGCTCACCTTTGATGCTATAGTCCATAACTGCTCGCGATTAGTTACAACCCCTTCGCTGCTCACCTTTGATGCTACAGTCCATAACTACTTGCGTGTAGCTACAACCCCTTCATTGCTCACTTTTGATGCTACTGTCCATAACTACTAGTGATTAGTTGCAACCCCTTCATTGCTTACCTTTGATGCTACAGTCTATAATTGTTCGTGATTAATTGTAACCCTTTCGTTGCTCACCTTTGATGCTACAGTCCATAACTGCTCGCGATTAGCTTTAACCCCTTTGTTGCTTACCTTTAATACTACAATCTATAAGTAATCACAAATTTTGATTTGAAAATACACTATATCAGACGTATAGTGTTGATTTAAAAATACAATATACTCATAATTATAGTGTTGATTTGAAAATACACTACACTCGGACATATAGTGTTAATTTAAAAATACACTACACTCGGACCTATAGTGTTGATTTAAAAATAACCTACACTCGGATGCATAGTATTGATTTGAAAATACACTACACTCGAACGTATAGAGTTGATTTGAAAATACACTACACTCGGATGTATAGTGTTGATTTGAAAATACACTATACTCGGACGTATAGTGTTGATTTGATGAAATTAGCTATATTCCCTGTGGGACGTCTAGCTGTGATACTATCACTACTGTGTAGTGTCTAGCTGATTGCACTATATTCCCTATAGGACATCTAGTGAAATGAATTGAAGAAATTAACTATATTCCCTGTGGCACGTCTAGTTAATTGCACTAGAGTTCCTGTGGAACGTCTAGTGAACTTATGATTTGAAAATGTGCTATAGTTCCTATGGAACATCTAGCAAAAGAGTGTGTGAAAGGTGGTATAGGTCCTGTGGAGTGTCTAGTAACTTGTGCTATAACTATTGTGTAGTGTCTAGTTAAAGTGAATTCAAAATGTTGTTACAGCTACTGTGTAACATATAATGAAATGAACTTCAAATTTA
>CATIWM010081215.1:0-59715 GCA_949671775.1 Mallotus repandus
ATTATTCCCTAATTACATGCAATTTCATTAAACCCTAATTTGAACATCCATCTAACCCTAAGGCAACCAATCAATGAAAAAGCATATAAAAAATGCATTCAAAATATAATGTCCCTAAATCTAAACTATATTTTAATTTAAATTTAAGTCAACTAAATCTACATATTTTATAAATGAAAATGCAACTAAAAATGGGCCTACATTTTGATTAATTAGTGAACCTAAATCTATTTATTTTAATTCAAATGGTGGGCCTAAGTCTATTGAATTTTAAAAGAAATTAATTAATTAGTGGGCTTAATTCTAATTATTTTAATTCTAAAGAAAGTGGGCCTAAATCTACAAATTATGAAAGAGGCTTTTTAATGGGCTAAGTCTAAGTTAATTTTATTTAATTAAGAATGGGCCTAAAATCTAAATTATTCTAACGGGCCTAGATTAATTAGTTAAACCTAAAATCTAAATTAATTAATTAATTAAACCTAAAATCTAATTTTAAAGAGGTTAAATCCACATGTGGGCCTAAAGTCCAAAGTAAATAGAAAATAAGCCCAAAAACAAATAAAATAAAATACAATAAAAAAATAAAGCAAATAACACAAAAAATATATCACGTGATTTTTCTAACCCTAATTTTAATTCCATGCAACCTAAAATTAATCTACAGCCGTCATTGATTTTGATTGAATTACCAGGTGAAATCCTAATTTACTAACCAATTCAGAAACACACACACGTATGATTTTACTATTCCCACTATTGGGGCTATTACAATAGTCTACTGAATAACAAGATTAAATACAACTAAAAACAAAATGAAATCATAAAAAAAACTACATTTGAATACACGATTTAATCCATGGCATTCCATGGATCTTCATAAATCTTGTTCTCCAACCCAGATTCACATCACCCGTCCAAAATCATAAACATACCAAAAAATGAAGATTAGTAAATGAAAATAAAAATGAAAACAAATAAAATTAAAATTAAATAGAGAACAAAGATCAATTAAAAAGAAAGAAAGAATAGAAAAACTAATTTGATGGATGCTGTATGATTAGCTCCTCAGAGATGTGTTGGATCACCGTCTGAATGAGCCTCCACTATTGGCTTTCGTATCCTGGCTTTGATTATTTTGACGTTAAAAAAAGAAAACTTTTTTTTTCTCTCTTTTCTCTCTGCCTTTTCTCTTTTTTTCTCTCTCTTTTTTCTGCGCCCTTTTCTTTTTTACATCCTCCCCCTACGTGAAAAGAAAATCACGTATTTATAGAAACATCCTGTAACCCTAAATTGATACAGGATAAAAAAATAAATTTATTTTAAAAATATACGTATTTATCACTTTATTTATTAAACGTGTATATATCACGTAAAAATTAATCAAAATCTATAACTAATAGATAAATAAAATAAAAAAATAAAAATTTTTATCAATTCACAACCAATCAAATTTAAGAAAAACGAATAAATTAAAATAAAAATCGACGAAAATTAATCGGAATTCTGTAATTCCGACCGGAATTCTAGATTTCCGATCGAAAATCTATATTTTCGATCGGAATTTTGTAATTCCGATCGGAATTCTAGATTTCCGATCGGAATTCTACTATCCCGATTTCTTTTTTTTTTAAATATTTAATTACAAAAAGACCCTTGAAGGAGAAGAAAACTTTCAATTTAGTCCAAAAAAAATGTAATCAAGCCTTAGAATCCGAAACTCAAATATTAGAGACTCATTTGCTACGAGTTTTCATCATCGGAGTCCTCTATCGCATCCATGCTCTAGTCATCCCGAAATTGGGTGCTTACATTATTATTGTAATAAAAACACAATAAGTTAAAAAATCTATGTTAATTTAATATACAAATTGGATAAATTTAAAACTAGATCAAACGTTTCGGGATTAAATAGAACTTTTAGTTCTTTTAAATTATTCCATTTAACAGTAAAGATGTAATAGTTTAATGTAACAAAACTTTGGAGATATTATGGTAATTATTGAAATATAGCAACATGATAGTGTAATGGTAAAAGTTTATTATAGTAATTAAAAATACAATAAATTAAAAAAATCTATGTTAATTTAATATATGAATTGGATGAATTTAAAATTATATCATAAGTTTAGAGATCAAATAGAACTTTTAGTTCTTTTAAATTAGTCCATTTAATGGTAAAATGTAATAGTTTAACATAACAAAACTTTAGAAAAATTACGGTAATTATTGAAATATAACAACGCAATAGTGTAAAAGGTAAAAATTTATTATTGTAATAAAAACATAATAAATTAAAAATTCTATGTTAATTTAATATACTAATTAGATGAATTTAAAACTATATCATAAGTTTAGGAATCATATAGAACTTTTAATTCTTTTAAATTAGTTCATTTAATGATAAAGATGTAATAGTTTAGGGTTTTACTATAATACAAACATTTATATCTATACAAATGATAGTAGAATCGCTGGATTTATTTCTATTCAATTACAACCATTGATTTTTTTGGTGTACCAATACCTATAAATTGTATCAATTGCTACAATTAAATTAGTAGTAATCTAACGGTTTTGATTTCATTTGTATTGATATAAATAGTTGTACTGTAGAAGGACTCAATAGTTTAATATAACAAAACTTCATAGATATTATGATTTCCCTCTATATTTTGTCACATTACACTTCTTCATTATGATATTTGAAAAAATATTTATTCATCCTTAATATTTACTTTTTTTAGCACTCATTAATCCTTCTGTCGGAATGAAATAATACAAGAAAAACTAAATATCATGGATGAATAAATATTTTTTTAAATATCATGGATGAAATAATATAATCTAACAAAATATAGGAGAAAAAATATAATTTACCCTTATGACAATTGTTGAAATATAGCAACTTAATAGTGTGGTAAAATCTCAAAAATATTATAGTAATTAACCTTAAAAAAGGGGGTCATTCTTTAGTGTAAATATGTGTATGTATACAAATAAAATTATAATTATTAGATTAATATTTATTTAATAATAGTTATTAATATAAATTATAGACATTGATATATAAAAATAATTAATTATTATAATTAAATAAAAAATAATCTAATAATCTTTTATTGCATTTGTATAGGTATAAACGGTTAAGACCACAAAAAAAACAATTCAATCTTCTGCTGTTTGTATGGATGTTGAAACAAAAGCTGATGTGCTATTCTAAACACGTGGTTGAGCGACAGTCATGCTTTTAAATGACACGTGGCAAAATACGACAGGGCAGAGTCAATTACATGAATTCGGCCCCTAAATCTCTACCACACAAGTTTATTTCCCACGCCACCATCGTTATCTGTTTTTCTAGCCATAATAATAACATTTTATTCACCTACAAAATCATATAATTTTACTTCGTAACCCTTATGTTTCTTTAAAACTACAAAAATACCACCCTTATTCTGATGCTAAAGACTTAGAGAAATGAGAAAATAATATTTGGTAAAAAAAATGAGAAGATAATATATTCATTTAAGTAGGGGAAATTATTTTTTATTTTTTTTAGGAAAGTAGAGGGAAATTGTTGGATTGATGAAGTTATTGCAAAGTATGTCCTAATGGACGTAAATATTTTCTTTTGTTAAAAATCTTTAAATGAGACAGAAATTAGAAAATATGCTGTACAATTAAGAAAAATAAGCAACACAAATAGAAAAACAATTCAAATAATGATATATATACATTAAGCCACTTAAATTAATAAATATTCAAAAACCATCCAAATAAAGAAAGCCCTAAATCATCATAACCCTTATTATTATTATTATTATTATTCAAATCAAGAATATTAAAATTTGAGTATATTAATAAATAATTGGTGAAAGTCAGTGAATAACTAGTTAAGTGATAATTTTTATTAAGGACATCTTTAGATATATAGTTTAAATTCTGTTGTTATCAATTTAAAAGGAAAAAGTTATCTGCGCTTATACAGTCCATCAATATTTAAAATCATGTGAGTTTCTATCAAAAAAATAAATAATAAATAGGTACAAGATGAGAATGGTAAAATACTTGGTGAAAATTTTGAGAAAGTTCAAAATTTTATCATCCAATTACATAAGATATTTGTTTTGACATAATTTTTTTTTTTTGTGACTATTGTGAGAAATTCACAATCATATTTATAATCTTAATTTTTAAAATAAGATTATTTGTTTTATTTGAATATAAAAAAAGATTTGTGCTTAAATTTAGAAAGTTTCTTTCTAACTCAATTATGTGTCTATGACTAGATTTATATCACATTATTTATACAAAAGTTTTTACAGTGTAAAAGAATTGAATAATTGAAATTATAAAACTCAAAACTTGGTTTTTATTCTTTTAATAACAAATCTTAAAATATAATACTTAATGAAATATTTATTTTATTTTTATTCTTTTTAAAATTCAATTTAAAAAATTAAAAAATCATAAAGACATTAAATGAATGTTTCAATAATTATTTCTTGTAAAAGTATCTTAACATTATTATAACTTTAAAAATTAACTTTTCATCTAACTTTTTTAAAAAGAGCTATTTTTAATTTTACAATTCATTGTTTAAATTATTACTATTAATAAAAAAATAAAAATTATAGAAGTTGGAAAAAAAATTTTAATCATAATGGCATGAAAGATAATACTGAGAGTCAGAGTGTCACAAGTTAACAATAAAGAGTTTTTTTTTTTTTTTTTAAAAAAAAGGAAAGATACTTGAAGCAATTGAAGTCTGTGTAACAAAATGTTTACATCAAAAGCAAAATAAAAGAAAAAAATAAAAATAAAAACAAAAACGAGAAAGAAATTTATGGACAGATTTTGATTTCATAGCTGCGATTACATCAAAAGCCTCTCTTCTCTTCTTCTGCTTCTTCTTATTCTCTACAGCAAATAAATTATCTTCCTGTGAATGGGCTAGGAGGCTGAGACTCTTTTTTCACTCCCTTTTGCCCATTTACTCTGTTCATTTCTCAAAATAACCAAACATAAACATGGATTTATCCACCAAATTCCACCGCTTATACCTTCGCTCTTCATTCTTAACTGGTTCACCTCTACCACGGTCGCGTTTTGAGCTAAATTTGTCTCTACCCATTATCACAGCACCCGCTAAGAACAATCCCAATTCACTCAAATTTCCATCCACAAGACCAACTTCAAGAATCGCTGCCCGCTTATCAACTGCCACAGTTGAAACACCAGTTGCTGACACTGACACAGACATTGAATCCTTGTTCTCAACCAATTCTGATGATGATTTCGATAGAAAAAGCACCAAGAAGCAATCAAACACGGGTGCTTCAGGTATTACATCAGGTATTAAGCTTGAAAATATTAGTAAAAGTTATAAAGGTGTCACTGTGTTAAAAGATGTGACTTGGGAAGTTAAAAAAGGGGAGAAAGTAGGATTAGTAGGTGTTAATGGTGCAGGGAAAACTACCCAGTTGAGAATTATTACGGGACAGGAAGAACCTGATTCTGGGAATGTAATCAAAGCAAAACCCAATATGAAAGTAGCGTTTTTGAGTCAAGAATTTGAGGTGTCTTTAAGTAGGACTGTTAAAGAAGAGTTCTTAAGTGCATTTGAGGAAGAAATGGAGATTGCTGGGAGGTTAGAGAGGGTGCAAAAGGCTTTAGAGGGATCTGTCGAGGATTTGGAGCTCATGGGTAGATTATTGGATGAGTTTGACTTATTGCAAAGGAGAGCGCAAGCTGTGGACCTGGATGAGGTTGATGCAAAGATTAGTAAGTTAATGCCTGAACTTGGGTTTGCACCTGAAGATTCTGATAGGTTAGTGGCTTCTTTTAGTGGTGGGTGGCAAATGAGGATGTCACTTGGGAAGATTTTGCTTCAGGTATAATATAATAAACATGGTCTTGTTTCTTTCATGAGATAGTAATTTTTGAATTTGAAAGATAATGTTGGAAATATGTTGGAAGTGTTGTCTTTTCAAATATTGTACATATTGTTGATTTGGAACTCAGATTTATGCTATCTCACTTCAATTATTATTACTATTCATGCCAAATGTGTGTGCGTTCATTAATGATTAAGTGTTAAACTGGGGATCATGCATGGTAATAACTGGAAACAGGGCTACTTCTTGTTGCCACTATATGATGTAAGATATAAAATCACGAAGAAAAGATAGCTTTTGGTTGATTATTTAAATTAATGATATGTATTGCAAGGTTTCGTTACTAATAGTTGATTACGTGTTTGACTGTTCACTTTCAGAACCCGGATTTGTTGCTTTTGGATGAACCCACAAATCACCTTGACCTTGACACAATTGAGTGGCTTGAAGGTTATCTCCAGAAGCAAGAAGTGCCAATGGTCATCATATCTCATGACAGAGCCTTTCTTGATCAACTGTGTACAAAAATTGTGGAGACTGAAATGGGTGTGGCTAGGACATATGAAGGAAATTATTCTCAGTTCCTTGTGTCCAAGGCAGCATGGATTGAAGCTCAATATGCTGCTTGGGAGAAGCAGCAAAAAGAAATTGAGCATACAAAGGACTTAATAAGCAGGCTGGGTGCAGGAGCAAATTCCGGGCGTGCTTCTTCTGCTGAGAAGGTACAGTACAATGTGTATAACTATTTAGTTTCATTGCTTCCAAGAGTATGAAACACTTTCTTCTGGGATATCAGTCAAGTATACAATTGATGTTTGTTGAGCTACTATACAAAGAAAATCTATTCATTGGTTTTTCTGAATATTTCCGTTTTTGTCGGGCTGAATCTGATGGTTTCATGAAGTAGCTGAAAAGAAGGGATTGTGGTGTTGATATCACAGTTCATTTACAAAATAGTAAATTTTCTACAGGTTTTACATCATTAATCTGGACATAATGTTCACAGGGCCACTGCTAACCTTGAAAACAAGTTGAGAATTAAATAGAACAAGGGATGAGATTTAACAGTTGCTGTTGGTTGGTTTTGTACTGTGGAATTATATTTCTGAATGTCATTGAAGATAATTTTGCATATTAAAAAAATGAGGGGTTCTTGGTTGTTTCTGGCTGAATCCCCAACTTATCATCCTTCCTATTATGTTAGCCTTCTAGCAGATGGGCATAGTGTTGATTCTCCCTTCTTTCTTATCATCTCCCTAACTAGGGTCTTACTGCTATTATTGTCTTGGTAAAATCATACAGCAGATGTAGAATGTCGTAAACCTTTAACCAAGTAAAATGAAACTCAATGCTGTGTGTTTTGTCCTAAAACCAAATTATAGCCTTGTCAGCTATACGCATGGCTTTTTGTTTTATCAGTGAGAATGATTACTCATCTTAATTATTAGGCATCTGCAGTAATTCTTCTGGGCAGCCTAAATTTGTCAATTTTTTTTTTCTGAAAAAATTATCATTTGCAGAAATTGGAGAGACTCCAAGAAGAGGAACTAATAGAGAAGCCTTTTCAACGGAAGCAAATGAAGATCAGGTTCCCAGAGCGTGGAAGAAGTGGAAAAACTGTTGTAACAATTAAAAATTTGGAATTCAGTTATGAGGATCAGGTGAGTTTTATAATTTTTCATTGGAAAAGCCGATCTAAAAATCAAATTCTGTGGTTTCTGATGATATTCTACAAAATTATTTACAGCTTCATTGTACGTTTTGCACCAGGTGCTGTTTGATAAAACAAATCTTACAATTCAAAGAGGTGAAAAAATTGCCATTATTGGCCCCAATGGATGTGGAAAAAGCACTTTACTGAAATTGATCATGGGATCAGAGAAGCCAAATGCAGGTGAAATTGTACTTGGGGAGCATAATGTACTGCCCAACTATTTTGAGCAGAACCAGGTGCGCTATTGTCATCAACCTGATGCCGTTTAATTGACTCTTGATACTCGTCATTCACTATTTATTATCCATTTCAATTATTATACACATCAACAGTTACCATTGA
The DNA here is from genome assembly GCA_949671775.1 of Mallotus repandus. Classification (NCBI taxonomy): domain Eukaryota; kingdom Viridiplantae; phylum Streptophyta; class Magnoliopsida; order Malpighiales; family Euphorbiaceae; genus Mallotus; species Mallotus repandus. Next base: position 7,957 of record CATIWM010081215.1, read on the forward strand.
CTGAGTTTTGCTCTGCTTCTCTTGAAGGCTGAGGCACTTGATCTAGATAAAACAGTGCTTCAAACAGTGGAAGAAGTTGCAGAAGACTGGAGAATTGATGATATAAAGGGACTCCTTGGCCGTTGTAATTTCAAAGCCGATATGCTTGATAGAAAGGTTTCCCTTTTGAGTGGTGGTGAGAAGGTAATTAGACCGGCACTCTCATATCATCTTAATTCCAATGTATCTTTTCAGTTGCTTACTTTTTTAAGATTTTATGGTTTGACTGAAATTTGGTTTATCATTTTAAATCATCTGTTGATGCTTTCTCTAAGCTATCGTTGTTTTCTGTTTGGAGCTTGCGACAGCAGACTAGTACAACTTACATTTTTACAGGCTGAGAGTTATGAAGTTTAAGGCCTGGTGATTGATGATTATGGAGTCAATGATTGCTGAATTGATCTCTTCAATTTGTATCTAGATCAATTTTTTCCCCCAAAGAACTTTAATTAATCATTTCGAAAATAGACTGCTCCCATTTTCTATACTGTTATAGCTGCTTCCCATTATATGGTTATTTGATAACCCTTTTTAGAATTCAGGTTATAATTCCCCTTCTTCTGATGTTTCTTGTAATCTATTCCCTAATTCTTATGCAGTGGGGGTGGCTGAATATATGCTTTGCATCCTGAAATTTTTAGAACTAGCTTGTTGCTATTGGTTTAATAGGTTTTTATTATGTGGCTTATGAACCACACCTGCCATGTTTTTTATTTATATTAACTAAACTAATTATGACTTTTCTTTTGGCATCATTACCCCCTTTCGGAAAAGATTAGACTGAATGTTGTGCTTTTGTTCTATTCAGGCACGTCTAGCATTTTGCAAATTCATGGTAAAACCTTCAACTTTGCTAGTTTTGGATGAACCAACCAATCATCTAGATATACCTTCAAAGGAGATGCTTGAGGTACTTTTTTTTTTCCTCATTTGGTATTTTATTATCTTAAATCCGGTGGCTAATTTGTGCTTTAATGTTATATTAGGAGGCCATAACAGAATATACAGGCACGGTGATAACAGTTTCTCATGACCGGTACTTCATAAAGCAAATAGTAAATAGAGTGATTGAAGTTAGGGATGGAAAGCTACAGGATTATGCTGGTGATTACAATGTAAGCTTGCAATTCTTTTCCTACTTGCCCTGTCTATCCTTTTTTTTTTTTCTGTTTTTTCTGTTTTTTTTTTCTCTTTTGCTCTTTTTGATATGTTCTCTGGTGCATCTTACCCTTTTAAGTGGTTGGAGTAAATGTCCTCATATCTGAATGCTATACCAAAAGGATGCATTTCTGTGAAAAGAATGATTTTTACTTGATGAAGAAATAGGAATGACTCACGTATGTTTCTATTAATGTGTAAGCTGTATATTGAATCCTAAATATGAACAAATCAAACTTTCTACCAAGCTGTGGCTCATATGAGATAGGCTGGTAATTGTAATAGGTTTTATCATCCCCTCAAGCCCCTTGCGCAGCTTGGTATACAATGGAATCCAGCAGTGGACAGTCCCTTTGTAAAAGTTTGTGCTAACTGGTTGTCCCTAGGAACAGATTGAGCTTCTACATCACCCCATTATGCATGCTGCCTTACAAAGTCTAAATCTTTCTCCAAATGTTTGGTTGAACCGTGGTTTCAACTCTAAGCTAAGAAGCAGAGCGTTATCACAATGAACCTTAACTGGCAACTTGACATTGTCATAACAACAAGCCTTAGCTGTGTATATTTATCAATTTTTTTTTTGTCTGGAGCATTGATTTCAGTGATGCATATTTAGAACCCAAAGTTCTTTGAATTGCCTGTATGGCACATGTGGGAGTGCACACAATGTTTGATAGCAATTTTTCTTGATTCACAGTATTATTTGGAGAAAAACCTTGATGCAAGGGAAAGGGAACTTGAACGGGAGGCAGAGCTCGAGGAAAAGGCTCCGAAAGTGAAATCCAAATCAAAGATGTCAAAGGTAAGTTTCTTCTGTGCTAATACTTTGCGCTATGTAAACAGATGAATTGCATTGTTTATGGAGTATCCAATTTATGTATTTATTTATGTTTTTGTTTGTTTATTTTTTAACAGGCTGAGAAGGAAGCTCGGAAGAAGCAAAAAATGCTTGCCTTTCAGGCTGCAAAACAAAGATCAAAAGGGCTGAAGAATTCCAAGAGATGGAAATGAGAGATATACACTGTAAATTGATGGATGATCAAACTTTCATTGGACTAATTTTACATTGTAAAGAGCCTAGGAGGTGATTTGGTCGATGTGGCCTCCTATTCTCAGCAACACACTTGACCATTGTAAATAGTATTTGATAGAAAGCAGGTTTTGGTTGAGGTTGCTAGGTGGAAGTCTTGTCACTGGAGTTTCAGCTTATGGTTTATTCATGTTTTAACCTTTTCTGGAGCAGGGAATAAACTTCTTGTTTATAATTGCTTTTTTTTTTTTTTTTGGAACACATTCCAGACGTGGATTCATCAGACAGGGGCTCTGAAGCTGAAACTTCATGTTTAAGCAGAGCAAGTGATTGACCCAACTGAAAAGTGTCTCATTAATAATAGTAATAATAATGATAATAATACTTTTTCATCTTACAACTATGGATATTATTGTCCTTACAAATATGTCATTTTTCTGAAAAAAAATATATTATAACTATATTACTTATATACTTTCTTTTTTGATAAATCCAGTGTAAGGCCCTTGAACTTTTACACTTTATTCTATTGAGCCCTTCAACTTTTATTGTGTTTCATTAAGCCCTCAATCTTTTATTTTCGCATAGATTAAGGATAAATTAGACCGAAATAATGAAATTGTGAAATAAGTTTTATTTATTTTACCAAAATTGTGATGGCGGTGGTAAGTTTTAATAGTGAATGTGTCATTAGAATTACTAATTGAAGCATATAACATCTATGAACATTTTTCCTTATACCTTGCCCTCACTATTTGTCTTTCATTCTTCAAAAAACGCATCTATAAACCTTTCATAACAACATATTTAGTAACATCGAACCTGAATTGTTGCACAATTTCATTGCTTCAACCTAATTTGTCCTTGATCTATGCAAAAGTAAAAGATTGAGGACTTAATGAAACACAATAAAAGTTGAGGGGTTCAATAAAATAAAGTGTCAAAGTTCAGGGGCCTCATAATGGATTTATCCTTTCTTTTTTCATAAAGAGGGAAGCAATAACAGCAAACAAGTTAACAAAAGCATGTAACAACTACTCCTATTATATTTTGTTGTAGTAGAGCCCAACTATTGTCTACAGCTATTTGGAGTAGGGGTGTGCATTGGAGGGTTCGAGTGAATGATGGTGACAACCAATCGATTTTTGAAGAATGAATTGTTGTGCCAAACCGAGCCAAATTAATAGAAATATACCATGGTTTGGATTATGACAATGTTGGATAATTTCGGGTTTGCTGATCGGTTTGGGCATTTGACATTGGCCTAACATTTTATAGCTCAAAATAAAAATAAATAAATAAATAAATAAAGATACTAAATTTCTATGCAATGAGCTGAATTTCAAAAATTATGAGTCTAAAATGTATAAGGTCCACATGTTTTTAATATTTATAAATTTATATGTGCGCAAATTATCTAAATTAAAGCCCACATATACATATTACTAAGTTTGAGGCCACATTTACAAATTAGAAAAATTAATCTATTCAATATGTAAATTACATAAACTCTGAATGCCTATGGTGATATATTTTGAACAAAAAAAACATTTCATTTGTCTATGATTATAAGATTGTCAGTATCTTCTATTTTGTGTGGTATAAAGCTAACAACAACAAAAAACAATCTAGCCAGGTCCTGTAAAAAAAAGAACAAAAAATAAAAACTTTTGTCTTGCGAAAACATCAAACTAATAAATAAGTCAAGTGTGACAAGAAATCACACAATAATAACTTGGCTAAGGCTTAGAAATTTGTTTTTCAATTCATTTAAGGAGCACGACCATATTTTTGGCTGCAAATAAATGCCACCCAAAAAAAATGCAGCACAAGTGATCTAAAATAAGTCTGTAATTAGGTAGAAGCATTCATCACTGCCCTAGCCAAGTTAATGCACAACCAACAATAGAAGCAACAGAAACAACTTATGCATTAGGCAGAAAAATGTAGGTAGCAACAATAGGCATTATGTAACCAATAGAAGCAGACATTATGCAAGTGTAACCAATAGAAGCAAACATTGTGCAACCATATAAAGAAGCAGTGATCAATAAACAAAAGTAATAGTCAATTTTAGAATGCAAAAGAATGCAACAAACAACAAAGAATGTATTAGTCACAGAATTTATTACTCATGTCATGCAAAGAATGCAACAACATTTCTAACTGTGTTAATGAACATGTCATCCAAAACACTCTTTTTTGACTCAGAACAGTATGGAAGCATCATTAAAGACTAAAAATATCATTATCAAATCAAAACATAAGAAATGAAAAGACTAAATATTAAAGCAAATATAGATGAAAGTTTTTACTATCAATATGTGCATGTAGTCCCATTGCCTCTTGCTGAAGTTTGAATGGGTGCATAATAAAGCTTCTATAATCTTAGGAGTTAAATGTATCAAGAACTGCCATATGTGCTGAAAGCAAATTCTGAAGCAATTGTGGAGATTAGAACACCTAAGTCTTCAGACAACTTTCACCCATTCAATATGTAATACAAATCAGATACTTCAGAAAACAGGGTGGTGGAAGTGATATAATGAGAACTAGAAATTCTAAAATTGATATCATAGAAGTGTTGAAGTAATTGCACCATTTTTGTTCATAGAAGTCTAATCAAAATAATCAGGCACATCATCTTTCAGATCAAATCTAAATGAATACTCTTGTTCATCAAATTTGTCAAATGCTTTTTTATATACACATGCAGTTTTGAGTTTCAAGTGGGTGGAATTCCACCTTGTTGGAACATTAAGAGACATACATGCTTTTGATTTTATACCAAAGGCAACTCATCAAGAATAAGCATACATGCAAATGTCTGTGTTATAGCCTCTTGGTCAAATTTTCAAGTTCCTAAGGAACCAAGGGGTTCTGTGTTATTAGCTTTCATAGTATTGCAAATAGGTTGTAATGTTAAAAGTTTCTCTCTAGTATTTCTATCATGAGGATTTTTCATGCAAGTGAGTATATGATTCCTAAAAGATGATGTGCCATGTTTCTTAGAGTGGCCGTTATATATTTTACAATATTAAAGACATCTTGCTTGTACAACAAATCTTGCTCCATCTTTAATGTTCTTAAAATGTTCCCATACTTCATATTTGTGTTCTACTTCCTTCCTTTTCTTTGAAGTTAGAGCTGCATGAGGCTGCTCAGTATATTTTTCTGAGAGGCTTCCACAGGTGGATTAGGTTCACTAGTAATAGTAACATTACTGCTATTGGTAGTACCAACATTATCCATATACAAATCACAAAAAAACAAGCCACCAAAATATTGGAAAACAACAAAGAAAACATAAAACAAATGCATAAAATAACACAAATAAAACATAGACCATTTTGAAAAAAAAAATAAATATATTTTATTATGTATTATTAAATAAAAATAAATAATAAATAATATATATATTTACCTTTGATTCACCGCCATGGTCATAAAATAACTTTGTTTCAAAGCTTCCACCTTTAGATCAAAGAGATCTAAATTTTGAAACACATATGATGGAGATTCCACCTTTAGATCAATGAGATCTCAATTTTGAAACACAAATAATGGAGCTTCCACCTTCTGATCAAAGTGATCTCAAGTTCAAAACAGAGATAATGGAGCTTCCACCTTTAGATCTCCATCCAATACCTCTAATCCAAACAAAGGTAACCACATAAAAATAAATAAAAAAATGAAGTACATCAATATTACCTAGATAAACCATCATTCATTATTAAAATGGTTAAATCATAAGTTAAAACATAACTTAACTTACACAAGAACAACTCAAAATGGACAGAAGGAAAGAAATACAAGAACACAAATCATTAAGGAAAAAAATAAAGAAGTCAATATCAAAATAAGTTATTTTGAACAGTTAGACGAGGGGTTGAATGAAAGCAGTAGTCAAGGGAGGCGAAAGATGAGGTGAGGATTGAGCAATTTGACAAAGAATTGATTAGGGTTAGAGACAGAAGAGAAGAGGTTAAGAGAAAATGGAGAGAGGTGGCTAGGGTTAGAGATAGAAGAGAAGAGAGGCGAAGAAAAAAAGAGGGCTCCTTTGAGAATCTAGAATAAGAGGTTTATATATATAGGGTTATAAAGGCTTGAGTTAAAATGACATTGTTCAAGGCTATACCATTTTTTCGAAATACAGGCGATTCGGTTTAAGAATTGCTCAAACCAAACCACTATTTACCAACCAATTAAACCTCCTCCTCCAATTGAATTAGGCCAACTTCATTCATCAATCAAACCATTGTTTCATGATTGGGGCTAACCGTAAGTTTACTAATCACCCAAGTAATATAGTGAATAGAGTACAAGTATTGTTCCCATTGAGATTAGTTGTCGAATATTAATTCACTTAGTCAATTATTTGTCAAAATAAAGCAATGAAATTTTAGAGTTTGAATCTTAAATTAAAACTAAATAACAACTAAGAATAAAACTAATTTAAATCAATGCTAATTAATTCGAATAAGAAATTATGATGAAAACATGTACTAGAAATTCACTTTTTACTTTGGAGTTTTTGCTACTAATTAAACAATCTTTACTTAACCTAATCTAAATTTTTGTATATGATGCTTACCACCTATGATCTTATAACTCTCTCACGCAATTAAAAGATAATTTAATTAATTCAATTGCTAGTCTAAACTCATGGACTCTCATCTCGCTAAGCTAGACTAACAAATCATTTACTAAATTTAACCACAAAGTAATTCATGATATATTAAGTATTCAAAAGGTCTCTCAACTTAGTTAAACTTAATAGACTTTAAACTAGATCCTAAGTCATTAATCTCCTCTTGGTCTCAAAATAACTTATATGAATATTCAAATTAAACTTTAAACACAAAACATGCATCACCTCTCGATCTCAACATAATTTAACCCTAATCATGCATTGAATATCATTAAATCAGACTTCGATTAAGCAAAAAGAAATAGTTAATACATCTCCAAAGCTACTAAGATAATTCCTAGTACATAATAAAAATTTAGCCTAATATGTTTAGTAAAACAAAAACACAAGTAGAAGAAATTCTAGAAAACATAATGAGAAAATAAGAAATAAGAAGAAGAGTTTAAGGTCTTTAATTCTTCAATGTGTATAGCTCCTTCAAATGCTAAAAATATCTTTGCTCGAATTATTGCAAAATATGACTTCTAATTACAATAACATGTGAATAATAATAATGATGTATCTCTTTTCCATGTCTAATAACCCCTTTTATAGCCAAAATTTGTCCCTCATAGTGCTGGAATTGGATTATTCTTTAAAGGAATCAAAATCCTAGGATACTTGTACAACCCTTTATCAATAGTATAATTTTAATGGAATTTTAGTCCTAGAAGACTATTGAATCAGCTCTTGATATCTTCAAGAAAGTTGTATCCTTATCTCTTAGCTTTCTAAAACACTTTGAATCACATCATTTTTATCTCTGTAGCTCAAGTTATGGCTAAAAAATCACAACATTCTCAATTAGGAAGAGGCACATAGCTGTGAGGTTGAAGGCACATGGCTGTGTGGTTCTTGACTCATTCTCCCCATGTAGTCAAGCTCCATCGCACGAATATATGGTATAGGTAGATGGTTGTGTGCCAAGCTTCATCAAATTTCCATAGTACATAGCCGTGCAGCCTTTACTACACCTTTTCCTATTGTAATTAGGTTTACTCCTTGACTTTTACCTTAATTGCTCCTCGAATTTAAGCTTCCTAATACCTACATACAAATACAAAATACTTTAAATGCACCTAATACTTTATCAAATTAAACCAAACTTAAAATTAAACATAAAATTAAACCAAACGTAATTTACATAAATTACACTAAATTAATGATTAATAACCTACACTATAATTCAATATAATTTAACTATTTTAACCAAATAATTAAACTTTAATAAGTAAAACTAATTAAATAAAAATTCAAAATAAAGACATTTTATGCATTTATAACTTCAATTTTGATCCATTTTGGATTCAAAGATTTGGTTCGACTGGAATTTGCATGCCCCTAGTGACATATGTGCTTGTGCTCGTAGGTATATCTTTGTAAAATTTATTCTTGTCATTGAGTTGTTGGATTATCTCATTTATATTCTATTCATAAGGTTTTAAAGCTTTCAATCTCAAGATAATTTGATTTCTAGTATTAATGTTTATACTTTTAACACCTTAAGTAATTTTTTTCTTGGAAACAACTTTCCTTTTTAAAGTCCAATTTTACTGCATGTACGTGCATACTCTTATATCAACTTTATATATTTTATTATTCACCAATACTCATTACAATTCTCGATTATTCATTAAAGTTATAAATTTGTTAATACCCACACATATAGAATATTTATTAAATATTTGAGCCCTAGTTCATTGCTTGTCTCAAGGCTGCACATTGAGTGAAGTTCTAGAGTTAAAGATAAAATTAGGGTTGGGCTCCACTATTATTTTATGAATTTATTTGAAATAATTAACTACAAATAAGCTTAATAATGTTTAGCTAAACTTTAAGATTTGAGTATATAAGTTATTATTATTTGTTTTGTTAAAGTAGACATTTATTTTTATTCATGTTTTAATGTATGATTGATTAATTTCCACACCATAAGTAGTAGCACAGTTGATATTGGAATAATAGAAGTTTCTAGATTAATTTCACTCCATATGCTTTGAAAGTAATTTGAACAAGCAATACTTGAGTATTATCATTCTTTTCATTGATGGTTTAACTAAGACTTAAAGATGGTTTGTAAAGATTACTTTAGCACATTTTGTTACACTATTTGTTAACTTCTTTTTTACATTCTCAATTTGAAATAAAAAATTTGGTAACAATTTCAACATTGGATAGCTTTAACCATTCCAGTAATAAGAACATGAATTAAAAGGAATTCAAGGTAAGGCAATATGTCTTAATTCAAAGGAAGGTGTCATACATCGAATTTTGACTGTCCCCAAAAAAGTCTAGTGATGAAAATATCCCTCTGAATATGACAAGTGTCTGTTCATTCGTACAGCCTCTGAGGTGTGCCAAGAGTCTAAAAAAGCCCAAACCGAGCAAAATCAACCTCTGAATCATTAATTTCATGAATTATGAATAATCAGAGTGGTAAGTTGATCATTTTTAGCAAACGTTGCTCAAAATGAGCAACTCATCATACCAGTGTTCAACTCATGAGACCGGAGTTCAACTTCATAAAAATTGAAAGTCAAATTTCACAAAACAGACGTCAAAAACTCGTCCGTAGGCCCTTAAAACTTCTGGAAGTGACCCCGGAATAGCGCTCGTAACCCTGAGAAGTCGTGCGTGAGCGGATTTACTGCGCGTGATCACACACAAACACATCTTGCTCACACATGAAAATGGAAGCCAATTTTGACAAAATGAACCTTGAAAATGCATCTGAAAGCTCCAAAAACTCTGAAAAACACCCTAAAATAGCTCGATCAGAGCCCGGGAAAGCCGTATGATGCATGCAAGAGCACATGATCACGCACTAGAACACGTGATCACATGCCCCAGGGCCGTGATCACGCATCCTGGGGCAAGATCATGCATTCCAAGCGTGTGATCACGTGTCCATGTGCGTGATCACGTGCATTTTCACTAATTTTCACACTTTTTTGGGCATATTTTACTATAAATGGGGGTCTCTACCCCCCATTTTAGCAAGGTAAGAGCCTAGGGAGTAACGGCTAGAGCCAAATCAAGAGCTAGAGAAAAAAAAAGAGGCAAGAGCCACACACACACACACTGAAACACTGTAGAATTAAAGGCTTATGAGCCCCAATCCACACACCTTTAGCCCATTTTCTACATTTTTTGTAGGATTTTTAGACCACTTTTACACCAAATCACCCTTATATTTGTCAAAGCATGCTTCAAAGGTATATGAATTTGCATTCTACATGTCATTTTCAACCTCTAGACGAGGAAAGCTTGAAAATCCCACGAAGCTAAAGCTTCAAAAACTCAAAAATAAGCTCAGTCGAATCTGAGGACCAAATAATCTTTTTTGCACGTTTACTATCTTGCATTTTACTTTATTGCCACCAGTAGTTGAGAAATTGTTGTGATATATGTGATGAGATTGGCAATTTACATGCTGATTGAATAATCTCTACCTTGTTTTGCTCATAATTAACTGTCATTTTGCATCAATATGCATTTAATAAACACGAAAGCTTACTTATCTAAGCTAGAGTATCGATATTGCGGTCCAATGATGCAATCATCATCATTTACTATTTATCTTATAATTTAGAAATGCTTTATAATAATTCCTGCTAAAGCATAAACTATGTGCATCTGCTTAATCATTCATGATGCATTAATCATCTTCATTATGCTTATATGCTATCCGAGTGGATGAATAGATGGAATCGTACATAGTTGTGTTAACCTTTGTTTTGCAGGTGTATTCTAGATTAGGACTAGATTTACATTTTCGCACTTTTTCTCTTTTATATGTATTTACTAGGAAAGCCTTGTAAATAATTATGCTGAATTTCTCGTACTTTCCATTATTATCAACGTGCTTGTGTGAATGCATATATATCAACTGCCATTACCAAAACTAAGGTGCTGCGATAGCCATATATTGAGTATTAAAATGAGAAATAGTTAAAAAGTAGATGAGATCTCCTGGGCTTAGAATCTTTGCTGGGGATGATACTCGTTGAATGACCCGATGTCGTCCCTTTCATCTTTTCCTAGTTTTCTAAAAACCAGGTGGTGACTCCAAACATAAAAGCGTCTCGCATTCCCCCGAGACCAAACATTTATCCCTATCCCGTAATCAGAACGGATGTCCCATTTGGCAAAGTTGCCAAGTACCTTGAAATGTCCCACGGAATTCAAAAAACCTCTCCTCAGGCCGATCATTGTGGCAACTCCACTGGGGATCTTTGATTAGAGAGATCAATTCAAAAATGACTATTCTTTATTACTTAATACTCAATCATGTGGAGCCCTCCACCATTGCATTTACACTACATAATCACACATGCACCCTTGGTCCCTATCAGTCGACAATGACAAAAAGTGATCCACTATGGTTCCACACGAGTCATAGGGTGATCGATTCATATTTGTCACCTTTAGCCTTTACTCATGGTTTCGCCGGACTCATCTGACCAGAGTCTGTGACCCAAGTCCTTAAGGAGGGCGACCCCAAGTTATTAAAAGAATGCTAGACTCACTGACCGAAGTCCTTAACCCTAGTCATGGGGGGGAATTCTCGCTAAAGGAGCCCTTAGCCTTACACCCTCGACTCAACCCATGTAAATAAGCCAATAGAAATCTCCATTAGGATCCCACCAAGCTTTGTATGCTAGCCTTGATGCTGTCCATTTGACCTAACATTCACAAATGCTATGACACTTTTAGTTTCCATCATCGATTGATGTCGTTACGTCTGTTCTCATATACTGCTCACACTTAGACTGTGTGATCCTTGTTTACCTTGCATAAGCCTGATGTGCAAAGAATGATAAGAATCATTAACCTCAGTATGGATAGCCTGTGAGAACTGGTGAATAGTGATATCTTTCGATGATGGAACCTACGAGTGCGTCCATTTGTCCTTATCATATCAAATAGATGGGTCAGGAATTTGACTAGATTGTAGACATTTGTGTTGAAAAAATCAAATCATAAACTCCCGAATAATACTTTCATGCCTCTTGGTAAATGTATTAGATATCAATGTGGGGACATGAAACTGGACCCCTCTTATTGACTATAGCCCCTACACACGCAGGCATGTAAGGACTATAGAAGCCATTTGTGACCCAACGACCGGTCCTCACATTGATATTATGCGCTTACCTCGAGTGCATTTGAGTATTGTTCCTTAGTTTACCTCTTGATTCTCATCAAAATAAATCAAAACAACCTAGTTTGAGAGCAAAACCATAGTCCCCTGCTGGCTATCGGGTCAAAACCCACCTAAGAAAGAGATTTAATAACCTCATGGAGCGATAAGGTTGGAAGTGAGAGCTTGCTTTTTATTGGTTTATTCCTTGTGCTGGAAAAGCTAACAATCTCTTACGTAATCATGCATACATGACATGCATGTAGATAGCATATACTAACCATGACTTTTTGCAGCCATCTGCATCCATCATAATAAGACTATGCATGAGCACATCATGCATACATGCTAATCGTATTCTTTTGAAGGCGCATCTCAAGCATACATCATTCATCATTTGTTTATTCTATCTCACTAATGTGCAACAAACTAGATCTCAACATGAGTGACCATGAGCCTGAATCTTCTAGCAAGAATTATAGAAAAATGAGGGCAACAATTCAAAGCTTCCTCAAAGATGGCACCGTGGTCGAAAACCTCCAAGCCCAAACAAGTCTTACTAGACATTTTCTACATAACCTTGACAAGGCAGACTGGAAAAGCCTACAATCCTAAGGGATGCTATGCATCAAAACTTTCTAGTATGTATGCCTTGACCAAGACCTCTTACATGCAACAATGTTGTTCTGGGGCCCATTCGAGCATCTGTTCCAAATTAATGCTATAGAGTTGTGCCCATTATATGAGGAATTTAGTGACATTGCAAGATACACCCCTACCGTAACCGAAGAGGCAATCTTCATTGACCAAGATATCAAGTATCTTGGACTTGGATTAATACTTCTCAACCTAAGCCCATAAAAGCTTGATGAGTTGGTTACTACAGATAAACAATTGATTCCCTTGTAGCTCTTGAACGTCTGTACGACAAAGGAGCCAAGAAGCCTACCGTGGACATGACTTCTCATGTCCTAAATTTTTCACTCAATACTTCACAATGTCACGCGACGGATTGAGAGACTATAAGATACTCCAAGTGATCAAAGGCATAGAATGTGGAATGACTCTCTTCCTACTAATCTTGGTAGAAACCATTCAAGGCTTGGATGACTATAGAACTGGAAAGCACTCAAGCTTTACTGGAAGTCCCATACAACTTTAGATCTGGCTACAAGAAAAGCTAAGCCTTCTGGAAAAACCTGCTAGAAATTGGATGAAATACCAACCAAGAAACCACCAAGAAAGACACTTCAAAGATATTAGTGGCCGCTCAGCACATATCTCAACTGAGTAATAGATTGAGAGCATAAAAAGCACCTCAAAAGGGATGATAACCTGGAGGTGCCCTTGGTGGAGATTGGAACATGTGACCTTATGCACGTATGTGAACTACGTAACAATCTCAAGATTCAAATCATGCACCCACTTCTACCCAACATTAGTAACAAGATAGTATGGGGTAAAACAACATGTGCCATATGGGCCTACAGACTTCTCAGGAGGAAGATTATCTCAAAAATTCATCGACCATTTCAGAATAACATGGTGAAGGAGAATCATTCATCACTTTACCACCAATGATTGGGATGATCTTACTGATAAGACATACAAGCAATGGGTGATCTGCAAATAGAAGTGCCTATTAATCTAGAGGACTTTAGCCTTTTCCTTTATTTGAAATTGATGATGTAATGAAATCTAAAGTTAATGCAATGAAATAAAATTTTGCTTACTTGTTTGATGTCTTTTCTGATAGTAGTGCGCATTGCATTGATCAAAATACTTGTATATTTGACATTCATTCTATATGCACTGAACCATTTAACATTGGCATAGAAAACAAACCACGCATTTTGCATATTTTGAAAGATGTTACCCCTAAAGAGAGGAGAGAAATTGAAAAAATATTAATAAAATATCCAAAAGTATTTGCTTGGACATACGAAGACATGCCCGACATCAACAGAGACATCGCTCAACACTACATTCCCACTAAAGAAGGGTGTAAACCAATAAAGCAGAAGCTGAGAATACTCAGACCAGAATGGGCCCAATCGGTAAAAGAAGACATCAAAAAGCAGATCAAGGCTAAATTCCTAGAGGTGGTAGACTACCCAGAGTGGTTAGCAAACGTTGTGCTAGTACCAAAGAAAGATGGAAGGGTCAGAATTTGCGTCGACTACAAAGATCTAAAGGATGACTTCCCTTTGCCTCACATAGATGTGTTGATAGACAACGCTGCCTCCTGTGCAATGTATTCCTTCATGGATGGATTTTTTGGGTACAATCAAATTTTGATGACCATCATTGATAAAATAAAGATGTCCTTCATTACAGAATGGGGTACTTATTATTATAGGGTAATGCCCTTCGGCCTAAAAAATGTAGGTGCAACCTACAAGAGAATGGCAACAACCATGTTCCATGACATGATATACAAAGAAGTCGAGGTGTACGTAGATGACCTGATGGTTAAGTCAGAAACCAGAGAAGGGCACCCAACTAATCTCAAGAAATTCCTCAGAAGGGTTGAAAAGTACAGCCTCAAGCTTAATCCCAATAAATGTGTATTCGGGGTAACTTCAGGCAAGATGTCGAGGTATATTGTCAACCAGAATGGAATCGAAGTGGATCCTAATAAAGAAAAAGCAATCAGAGAGATGCTAGTGCAAAAAATAGAGAAAGAAATTAGAGGGCTTCTAGGGAAGCTACAGTTCATAAGCAAGTTCATTGCCAAATTAACAGCAGTTTATGAGCCCATCTTCAAGCTACTAAAAAAAATCAGCTAGTCGTATGGAATGAACAGTGTCAGCAAGCATTCGACAAGATCAAAAACTACCTAGCCAATCCACCAGTTCTAAAACCACCCAAGTCTAGGTTGCCATTAACCTTGTACCTAGCCATTGAAGGGAATGCAATTGGTGCAATGCTGGCCTAAGAGAGAGAAGGAAAAGTAGAACATGCAGTCCACTACCTGAGCAAGAAAATGCTGCCTTATGAGGAAAAGTACAGTCAAGTCAAACAGATATGTCTAGCAATGGTATGGGCAATGAAGAAGCTCAGACATTACTTTTAATCGTACAAAATTCAAGTTGTGTCCAAAATGGATCCTATGAAGCATCTCTACAAAGCTCCATCCATAGTAGGAAAACTTGCCAAGTGGCTCGTTCTACTTACAAAATTTGATGTGTAGTATTTGACTAAGAAGACAGTGAAAGGGAGAGCAATCGCAAAATTCTTAGCCCTTAACCCAATTCCAGATTCAAAAGAAATTCAATTAGACTTCCCAAATGACCTCAGCATAGCCATCAAGGTGCAGGGATGGCGAATGTACTTCGACAGAGCAATCAACCAATTCAGGGCAGGAGTCAGGATCATACTCCTAACACCAAAAGGCGAAGTAGTGCCAATTGCTAAGAAGCTAGCATTCAGAGTTACGAATAATGAAGCAAAATATGAGGCATGTGCACTTCGCATGGAAGCTTTGATAGCTCTTGGAGTGATAGAAGTAGAAATATTTGGGGATTCTATATTGGTAATCAATTAGACAATAGAAGAATGGGAGCTAAAAGAACAACACTTAAGGCCATACCTGAGCCACCTACAGCAGCTCACCTTATTTTTCAAGAAATGTAAATTCATCTATCTCCCTAGAAACCACAACCAAATGGCGGACGCACTCGCCTCCCTAGCATCAGTATGGGAAGGACCAAACAAAATGCCCGTGAAGCCTCTAATTCTACTTAAATCATAACAACCTAGCCATAAATGCCTTAAAATACCAGAAAATAAGCAGACAACAAACCCTAGTTTTACGATATATAGCAATACCTCACAAAGAGAATTTACCATGAGAAGGCAGTGGAAAAAGACAAGGCATTCATCCGGCAACTGGCATCAAAATTCACATCATACCAGGGTGTATTATATAGAAGAACTTCAGACAGGATATAACTCAGATGTCTGGATGA
Organism: Mallotus repandus; assembly: GCA_949671775.1. Taxonomy (NCBI): domain Eukaryota; kingdom Viridiplantae; phylum Streptophyta; class Magnoliopsida; order Malpighiales; family Euphorbiaceae; genus Mallotus; species Mallotus repandus. Next base: position 23,988 of record CATIWM010081215.1, read on the forward strand.
GACAGAAGCTACTAGAGTAGTGGAAGAAGTACACAAGGGTGTGTGTGGTCTACACATGAACGATGCCATTCTAGTTAAGCATTTAATTAGACAAAGGTTCTTTTGAATGATGATGATGGAAGACTGCATTAGATTCATAAGAAGGTGCCACAAGTGCCAAATTCACGGGGACATCAGCCATCTTCCCCCAATAAAGCTGCACTTGATCTCTTCTCTGCGGCCTTCTCAGCATGGGGGTTAGACATAATCGGAGAAATCCACCTGATAGCCTCAAACAGACACAGGTTCATCCTAGTAGCAATCAACTACTTCACAAAATAGGTCAAAGTAAAATCATACGCAAACCTGGGGGCAAAACAAGTGGCAAAGTTCATCAAAAAGAACCTATTCTGCCGATATGGGATTCCCCATCACATAGTTTCAGATAACGGTGTTTAGTTCCAAGGGGAAGTGAGGGAATTACTATGGAGTTATAAGGTGGAACATCACAAATCCTCACCTTATCGACCACAAGCAAACGGGGCAGTCGAAGCTGTAAACAAAAACATCAAAAATATCTTGTCAAAGATGACTCAGACTTATCATGATTGGGCAAATAGACTACCATATGCTTTGTGGGGATACAAAACAATAATCAAAACTTCAACAGGAGCCACTCCTTTCTCACTAGTATAGGGATCTGAAGCAGTACTCCTAGTGGAGATGGAAATCAAGTCGCTATGAATAGTAATTGAATCCAAACTACCTAAAGCGTAATGGGCTTAGGAAAGGCATGACAACCTAACTACTCTGGATAGTCAAAGACTCAAAGCACTGTATCATACACAACTATATCAAGCTTGACTAGCTAGAGCCTTCAACAAGAAAGTCAAACACAAGAGTGTGAAAGCAGGAGACTGGGTGATAAAGCAAGCCAAATAGAATGTCTCAGACCCTAGAGGGAAGTTCAGGCCAAACTGGGAAGGCCCATATCTGGTCAAAACTGTCATATCAAAAGGAGTAGTCAAGCTAATGGATTCTGAAGGAAATGAGTTCTCTGAGCCTACCAACACGGACCGCTTGAAGAAGTACTATGTCTAGAGCAAATACATAAAAAAAAGACCCCGCTAAGTTAAAATCTGAAAAAAGGCAGCTTAGGAAAAAATTAGGGGAAACCGAGAGAAAATACTTAGTTAGAAAACCTAAAGAGGCTGACTAAGGACAGGGATACCGTCAATTCTAAATCTACATAAATGCGATTGTGCTTTTCTTAAATGTATTCAGTAAATATGTGAATGCTTGTTAAATCATGTAAGTACATTTTAGGAAATGCAATACATCATTATCATCTGAATCCATCGAGCATACTAAGTACAATTTGCATATTTTCATTACATGGTTTGCAATTCTTACTTGTTTCATTATTTCTATTGCCAACCACTATCATTGAACCTTGAAAAAAAAAGCCCAGTTAGGTGTGAAAAGCTTTGAAAAGAGATGCCCTAGGTAAAAGAGGGAAAAAGGAAAAAATACCCAGATAGGCGTGAAGAGCTCTGAAAAGAGACACCTTATGCAAAATAGGGGAAAATAAAATAAATAGCCAGATGAAGTGAAATAATTAGACAGACTGATCCTCGTTACAATCATGAACACACAAGTCAATTAATCCAAAATACAACAATAATAACCATCAGTACAAAATACAACATACAGGACAGAGCCCCAAATACAACACCCTGAGTCCACAACCTTGGAAAAATAATACAACACTGGACAACCATAGCCAAAAGCGTATTCCTAGCCTCCTAATAAATACATCGGCTATGGGTGCCATCAAAAGCAAGAGCTGAATCCACTCAGGCATCCCCATCATTTGAGCTGGCCCCCACATCCTCTGCACCCATTCGGAAGGCCACCAGCTGTACGTGAAGCTAATCAATCTGCTCAGAATAAGACGCTCGCTTCCTCTCCCATTCATGACTAGTGTGATGCATTAGATAAACATCATAAATCATATTTCATGCATTTATAAAAAAACATGCATAAAACAGATACAAATCAATAAAAGAAGAAAGTAGTACGCTCTGTGCACAAGTAAACTCTATGAAATACTCCTACGCGTTGATTGTAGCAGTATACCAAGACTGAGCAGTAGAAACATGCACCTACAAAGAAAAAGAAATCAGATAACGAACAAAAGAAAAAGGAAGAAACTTACAAAGTTAAGACACTAACATAAGTGGCACCCGTAGGCACTACACCTGACAATGGTGTACCGGCTCTAGGCAAACAGAAATGAGCTCCTGCTCCTGTAATTGTCAGCCCATACAACATCAGAGGTGCCGCACTCATAAAATCACCAAGAACAACATCTCTAGGTCCCACACCACTGGCATGTGCCATCCCATCTGTCCCAGGGCCGCTTTCCTCATCAAAATGAGAGGAATTTGATTTCCTTCTATAATGTCCAGAATTCTACAGATAAAATTCTCATAACTCATGTCATTTACCATTTAATACTAACAAACTTTGTTACATGCTGGCATGAATATATGAAAAACACAGCTCAAAAGTGTACCATGTCAAAGGAAGCTATCCTAGAAGCAAAACGACCCTTGGATGATCGTGAGGTCCCAACTCTAGAGCTCAAAGATTGTAAAGGATCCACCTGAGGAGGAGGAACAGGAACAAACTCACTGGTCATAACATCAATCAACTGTGGCACTAAAGATATCATATAAGAAAAATGAGCTCCCTCTAGGAAATCCTCAAAGGGATACCCTCTCTCATTTCTGTCTAGCTCCTCTCCAATGAGCTCTCGACCCCAAAATATATCCCCAGGGGGAGCAACAGGAACTTTCCTCATAAATGGTCCATCCCACCAGCGATAGACCCACTCACCCAGATACCACACCTTATCAACAAGACTGAGCAATAAGACCCTCCTCTGTGTCAGGCTCCAAGCCACTCCCATCTTGATCAACTAGTCTTGTCGCTCTATCCACTAGCATAGATGAATCTACCTGAGAAACTCATAAGTGAAAAGATTTAGGAAAGAATAGGCAAAGTAAAGAAAAAATGTACCGTACTTGACCATAAGCCAATCTACTCAAGAGACCCCTCGGCTCTGTCGGACTCTCAATCAAACTGGAAGTCCTCCTAATCAATTATAAAAGACGTGGAAAGCCACTCTTAGGCGGACGCTCAATAGTGGGATAAGGAAATAGCCCAAACTTGTAAGCCTAAACCTGTTAAAAAGAAAAAAGTCAGAACAATCAAAGACGAAGTAATCCAAAAGCAAAAGATCACACTTATATCCAACATGATCAAGCAGCTACAAACACGCAAGCGTCCTCTACAAGCCGCATCCAAACCAGAATATATGTGGGCAAAAGCAGTTGTGCCCCAACTGTACTTTGGCAGATCCCTCAAGTTCCTCAAGACAAGTAACAACTGTAGGAATCCAGTGCTAGAGGCATTTGGGAAGATAACGACACTCAGAAGGTAGAACAAGAAACACCTAGCTAACTGCTCAGAATTAACATGACTCGCGTCATGTTCCAACCTCACCTTCTCTACAAGCTACGTATACCATATCAAAGTGCAGTAGCCAGACTTCACTGAATCAGTAACACTAAATAGATCCCTCAGCCATATGTTCCTCGTGACCGTAGAACTACATGCCTCACTGCTAAAAGGGACAGGCTCCCCAGAAAACTTAGCCCCATAATGGCTGTAAAGTCAGGCGGGGTGATAGTCATCTCACCGAAAGGCAAATGGAACATGTTGGTAGTATCCATCCACTACTCAATAAGAGCGCACATCACAGCCTGACTTAATGCATAAGAGCCATAAGTAAGAGCAGAAATAAAACCATCAAAGCCCTTACTGGCAACCATCTGCTTCACACACAAAGGAAGACCCTGATAATATGAGCTGACCTTATTGAAGCTACCAGGCAGCTGAATGACAGGCCTAAAGAACTGCAACCAACAGGTAAAATAGTTATAATATTTCATCAAATACTAAAACATCTCTTTTTGCATCTTTATAGGAAAATCACAGCTAGAGATACAGTCATTATAGCAAGAGCTACCTCACAGTAAGAGCTACAAATTACAGCTAGAGCTATAGATATTACAACCAGAGCTAAAATCACAGCAAGAGTTGAATCATAGTAAGAGCTACACCACAGCTAGAGCTACACTACAATAAGAGCTAAATCTCAGCAAGAGCTATACACCACAGCTAGAGCTACAGACATCACAACAAGAGCTGAATCACAACTAGAGTTAAACTGCAGCTAAAGCTACAGACACAATAGTTAGAGCTACAATCATTGCAGCCAAAGCTAAAATCTCAGTAAGAGCTACATCGCAGCTAGAGCTAAACCATAGTTAGAGCTGCAAATAGAGCTAAAATCACAGCAAGAGCTGAATCACAACAAAAGCTACACTACATCAAGAGCTAAATCTCAGCAAGAGCTACATCATAGCTAGAGCTACATATATCACAGTAAGAGCTGAATCATAGCTAGAGGTACACTATAGCAAGAGCTAAATCATAGCTAGAGCTATAGTCATCACAACTAGAGCTACACTACAGCAAGAGCTAAACCATAGCTAGAGCTATAAACATCACAACAAGAGCTAACTACAGTAAGAGTTGAACCATAACTAGAGCTACAAACATCACAGTAAGAGCTAAATCACAGTTAGAGCTAAATTACAGCAAGAGCTACAAACTACAACAAGAGCTAAAATGCAAGTCAACTAAAGCTATACAAGCAACAAATGTGGAAATCTAAATAGCAAGAGCTAAAACCAAGAGCAACATGTACACCAAGTGTTAAGACAAACAACTAGAGCTACAATAAGTAAAACTCACTCCAGCAAGGCTAAGTTCGCAAACTAAAATGATGAATAGTCTATGCATGAGTCTCTAGGCTATAGACAATAGGAATTGGATTGCCCTAGGAAAGAAGAGGCAAATGAAAAGAGGCTCCACTACTGGTCCTAGCAGCCTCTGTACCTCCAGCAGTAGAAGTCCATACACCAGTCTGCCTGAGAACTACCTCATCCTCTAAAATGAACTCGTCAAAAGAAAAAAAAAGTGGTATTCACACTTCCAAAGTCATTAAAATCCTCAGGAATAGGAGGGAAGCCCATAATTTTCACACTCCGCGAAGCAACAGAGCAATAATAGAAGAAAACTAGTCCAAAAAACTCAAAAATGGCTAAAAAAAGGTAAAAAAATGAATAAAAGTCACCTTAAACTCAAAAATGAGTTCATTTTATAGGCATCGGACACGTCTCAGAGTGCGTGACCACGTGCCTAGTGCGTGATCATGCGCCTCAAATGTGTGATCACACGCCCTTCGGAGCCTCACGCGCTCTGAGGCTCACACACTCATGCACTGAGACCCCTGCACACGTATTCCTAGGGCCCAAACTTTCATTTCACTGAAAGAATGCACGAATCACACAAACATAAGCATTGTATGTTTTAGGACACTACATTTGACATCACTATCTCAAAAAGTCATTCACAAAAAGAAAAATAAAGCACGGATAGCACAAACATGTCACATATGCAATTATCACAATTAACACATCGTGAAATCACGCTCGAAACATGAGAAATGATGACATAATCATTGCTTAGTAGCATTTTTATTCACTTAGAAGCTTAGTAGCATTTCATCTACTTAAACGCATCCTATCTGCTTAGTAGCATCTCATTTGCTTAGTAGCATCTCATTTGCTTAGAAGCACTCCATTTGCTTAGAAGCATTCCATCTACTTAGAAGCATTTTTCTCTGCTTAGAAGCATTTCATTGCTTAGAAGCATTTCATTGCTTAGAAACATTTTTCTTTGCTTAGAAGCATCGTATCATTTCATCTGCTCAGAAGCATTTCATTCACTTAGTAGAATTCCATCTACTTAGAAGCATTTTTCTTTGCTCAAAAGCACCTCAATTGCTTAGAAGCATCGCATCTTCTTAGAAGCATTTCATTGTTTAGAAGCATTTTCTCTGCTTAGAAGCACCATTCCATCTGCTTAGTAGCATTTGCATTAATACCTAAGTAGGTTAAAATAATTTTCTCTACTTAGAAGCACCATTCCATCTGCTTAGTAGCATTTGCATTAATACCTAAGGAGGTTATAAAAGCATCATCTTGCCTCACCTAAGAGAATTTCAAGATACACAAACAAGCGACGGCTCCGCCAATCAAACAACATCAATAAACGATAGGCCTGAAGTCAAAAGACTAAATAGCATACCAACAGGTAAGTACCTCTTCCCAAAACCATTTTTGCATCTTTGCATTTGCTTCACGTGTATTGACATTGGTACTAAAGTACTATGTAACACACGTAAAGCAGGGGGCAACTGTCATACAATGAATTTTGACTGTCCCCAAAAAGGTCCAGTGATGAAAATATTCCTCTGAATATGACAAGTGTTTGTTCATTCGTACTGCCTCTAAAGCATGCCAAAAGTCTAAAAAAGCCAGAACTGAGCAAAATCAACCTCCAAATCATTAAATTGCACCCTGATTTCATGAATTATGAATAATTGGAGTGGTAAGTCACTCATTTTTAGCAAACATTGCTCAAAATAAGTAACTCATTAGACCGGTGTTCAACTTATGAGACCAGAGTTCAACTTTGTAAAAATCAAAAGTCGATTTTCACAAAATGGATGTTGGAAACGTGTCCATAGTCCCTAAAAATTCTGGAAGTGACCCCAGAATAGTGCGCGTAACCCTGAGAAGTAGCGCGTCAGTGAATTTGTAGCGTGTGATCATGCACAAACACATCTTGCTCATACGTGAAAATGGAAGCCGATTATGATGAAACAAACCTCGAAATGTGTTCGAAATGTTAAAAAACCCCGAAAACACCCTCCAAATAGCACAATCGGATCCTGGGAAAGTCGCGTGACACTTGCAAGAGCGCATGATCACATGGCTGAGCGCGAGATCACATGCCCCAGGGTCGTGATCACACATCTCAGGGCCATAATTACGCATCTCGGGGCATAATCACAGGTCCCAGGTGCGATTATGCATCCCAGGCGCATGATCACGCAAATTTTCACTAATTTTTACACTCTTTTGGGCACATTTCCTTATAAATAGGGGTCTCTACCCCCCTATTTTGGCAAGGCAAGAGCCTAGGGAGTAATGGCTAGAGCCAAGGCAACAGCCAAAGAAAAAAAAGAGGTAAGAGCCACATATACACACTGAAACATTGTCGAATTGAAGGGTTAGGAGCCCCAATCCACACACCTTTAGCCCATTTTCTACATTTTTCTAGGATTTTTAGACCACTTTTACACCAAATCCACCCTCATCTTTATCAAAACACGCTTCAAAGGTATACGAATTTGCATTCTACACTTCATTTTCAACCTCTCAACGAGGAAAGCTTGAAAATCCCACGAAGCTAAAGCTTTAAAAACTCAAAAATAAGCTTAGTCAAATTTGAGGACCAAATAATCATTTTGCATGTTTACTGTCTTGCATTTTACTTTATTGTCGCCAGCAATTGAGAAATTATTGTGATATGTGTTATGAGACTGGCAATTAGCATGCTGATTGAATAATCTCTGCCTTGTTTTGCTCATAATTAAATGTCATTTTGTATCAATATGCATTTAATAAACACGAAAGCTTACTTATCTAAGCTAGAGCTTCGATATTGCGGTCCAATGATGCAATCATCATTATTTACTATTTATCTTATTATTTAGAAATGCTTTATAATAATTCCTGCCAATGCATAAACTACGTGCATCTATTTAATAATTCATGATGCATCAATCATCTTCATTATGCTTATATGTTGTCCGAGTGGATGAATAGATGGAATCGCACATAGTTGTATTAACCTCTATTTTACAGGTGTCTTCTAGATTAGGACTAGATTTATTCGCACTTTTTCTCTTTCATATGTATTTACTAGGAAAGCCTTGTAAATAATTATGTTGAATTTCTCATACTTTCCGTTATTATCAATGTGCTTGTGTGAATGCATATATATCAATTATCATTATCGAAACTAGGGTGTTGCGGTAGCCACATATTGAGTATTAAAATGAGAAACAGTCAAAAAGTAGATGAGATCTCCTGGGCTCAGAATCTCTACTGGGGACAATACTCGTTGAGTGACCCGATGATGTCCCTTTCATCTTTTCCTAGTTTTCTAAAAACCAGGTGGTGACTCCAAACACAAAAGTGTCTCGCATCCCCCTAAGACCAAACATTTATCCATGTCCCGTAATCGGAACGAATGTCCCATTCGGCAAAGTTGCCACATCCCTCGAAATGTCCCACGGAATTCATAAAACCTCTCCCTATGTCGCTCATAGAAGGCTAGATAATTTAAATTTAAAGGAAGGCAATAACTCAAATTAAATAATACAAGGTCTGAATAAAAAAAAATTCAGTTAAATAGCTCACCATCGATAATAAATTATAAATTGTATCACATAGATAGCTTTACTAAGATAGAAATTTATAGATTCAATAAACTTTCATCTTATTTCAATAAAAAAAGATATAAATTCAAATTCAAAATGAGAGCGAAAGAGGAAAGAGTTCACTCACCGATCAGAGAGTATACTTTTCAAAAGAGATTTAAAATTTAATTTCAAGAAAAAAAAGAAGGATTCACACATATGCAATTTCTTTCTCCATCATTGATGCTTTTTACACTCTTCTTTGCACCTCTCACCAATTCCTATCATCAATTTACATATATTAAGTAAATTATACTCTAAGTCACAATCTCTTGCATGCATGGCTATGGCAGAATTGTTCTTAATATACCAAGGTAGATTTTTACTTAATTTAGAAATAATTCACCCTAAATCCTTATATGCAACCAACCTCATGAATGGATTGACACATTATTCAATTCCTAAAATAAACTCAATCATGATCAAATGCTAAGTTTTCCATACTTTCCTATGGCCATTATTTTTCTCTCTAAGAGCTCTCTTTGTTCTTCCTTGCTTGTACAACTCCTTTTCACTTTAGATTTCAGGTACAAATGAACCTTTAGTTGTTCCTTGATTTTCTCTAAATGAGGTTAGAAGCCTCTCTTAAACATGCAAATAGAGGTTTTTGATGTAGCTCCCTCCTTCAACCTTCAAGAAAATTAATGGATCTACTTGCATTTTTGTTTAGTAGAAGAATAATAATTACTAATTTTTTTTATATTTCATTAATATAAGTCAAAAGCATGCTACTCTCTTCTATGCAACATGGCGCCTCACACACCCATACTTCACCTAAGTCCCTCTATTTTGCTTTTGTTTCATTTTAAGTCATCCCTTATTTTACTTTTATTTCCATTAGCCCTTAACTTGTTTTCAATTAACCCCTTCTCTTTTTTATTTTAACTTTAATTAAATCTTGTCTCATGTTTCATTTAAGCCTTTAACTCTTATTTTAACTAAATCATAATATAATTAAACCTAATTTATTAATATTAAATGGCGTCGATACTTTACCTCAAGGACACGAATGTTACAAGCTTCTACCTAAGAAGGGGTCTGTTGGTGCTACCTGCTAGTGGTCCTTTGATTAGTTGGTGTTCTTGACCTCCTCTTTATAGTTGTTGGAACTTACTAGTTAACACATGAATTTTTTACCATTTTTTTGAAAAATTTATATAAGTACAATAAACATATAAGTTATATAAGTGCCTTATATGTTATTTTTCTATTAGGGTACCCCTTAATATTATGTCCAATATTCTTACAGAGTTTGTAAATCATTTGCCTTCCAACCCTTGATAATTTTTCAAATTTTTTAACCTCCTCCTTATTAATTCTTCTCTTGGTCTTAGGTCTGCCTGGTAGCTTTCTAAAATGTAGGTGGTAGTATTTCTTCTTTTCTAGTTTTATCCTAAACTTCCTTTCCTCTCATTGGTTGTAAGGCATATGATATGCCTTAATGTAGGTTTATTTATGATACCAATGAGTAACAAAATCCTTTGGCTCTTTCTCAATTGCAAGTATAGCACAAACATGTTGATAAGGTATCCCTATAAAATCCTATTCTCTACAAGTGCAAATTTTATTCCTAAGGTTCACTGTATGTGTTTATAACATTATATATGTTAGTGATTTCAAAACCTTATTCTCCGTTGAACTCATTGAACTAAGAATATGACATCCCCTTATTCTTTTCTAACTTTGCCAATGCTCTTAGTGACATGCATGTTATCCATGTGTTAATAGACCATCTTTTTTTGGCAATCTTGTTCATACCTTATTTTCATATATCATCTAACATAGTGATAATTGACTTTAAATCTTGCATCCATCATCCACCCATTCAAAGTTTTCGATATATTGTTGTTGGGGTCATTTTTTAAAACCTGATAGTCGATGATGAAAAAGCTAAATGTCTCATCAGACAATCAATTTAATGAAGAGAATTGGCATTCAAACCATTTCAAAACCCACTGAACCACTAAAACCTTATTTGGTCACCAATTATACCATTTTAAGACCTAACCCAACCTCGATCAAACCTTAACCGAACAATTTTGGTATTAAGAAAGAGGTTTGAGAAGTATAATCAGAGTGAAGTTCAACTAAGTCATGTCTTCTAAACTAGTAAGTACTGTCATATATAATGGTTGTTTATAGTCTGTATTCTATGGTTTTCAGTCTGGTTTTTATTTCTGAGGCTTCAATTTAACCTCTGAAAGCCCTAAGAACAAACGTCAAACTTTGGTCAACGGAACTTTTCAGTGGTCAAACAAAGCTCTTGAAATTGAATTTCAGTTTGAAACTATCTTTCAAAATTCCAATGTGTTACTGGGTCACATTTGGCAAAAAGTCAAAATTTGACCTCCGGCAGTCAGATCGGGTCCCACAACTGTCTCCCTCTCCTTGTCGTTATCCAAAAATGGAAACTTGTCAAAAAAGGTGTTTTCCAAGGTTATAATATTCCAAATTTAGAATATACTAGGACAATTGCCACATATTAGAGGAAGAGTATATACTATTACCTAATAACCTTAAATATTCCTACATATTTACACCAAATACCACTAACCTCAAATACCTATAAATAGAAGCTTTAAGGAAGCTTTTAGAGGGCTTTTTACACTTCCAAAAGGAGAGAAACTCCAACACAAAAATCAAAATTGATCTCCAAAAAAGCTTAGAAAATTTGGAAAATTTGGGAAAATAAGGGGAAATAATGCCAAAATTTCTCTAGACCTAATTTCTCTATATTTTCTTCTAAATTCCTTTCAAAAATACCAAAATAAAATACCCAAATACATAACCAAGCTCCTACAAATCAATTTGTCTCAAATCAAAACTAAATTCTCATTTTACCTCATTACAAGCACACTTTATCCCTTTTAAGTTCAATCTCAATTCTCTTCAATCAATTGTTATTTTTTGGTGATTTCTTGCCCAAATTCTGAGGCTAAACACTTTCAAGATCATCATATTCATTGATTCTCATCTAATTTTTGGGGTTTGAGTGATTTTTAATTGAATGTTTTGATGATTATCTTTGTGATTTATGGTTTATTTTGTGTTATTTTGAAGTAAATACTTGTTTAAAACCTTGTTTAATTTGTGTTATGATTATGTGTTGCTTGATTGTATTCAATTATTCTTTAATAAATGACATGCTTCTGTTGTGATATTATATGCATAATTTATGTTTTAATTTAGGGTTTTTATGATTTGCGAAGCATTTTCATTATGGATCATTATTTTTGTGTTTGTTAACTTTGTGTTGATTTCTGAGCATTAATATCCATAATTTGTGTTCTTAGTGATGATATAAGTACCTTATTTATGTGTTTTTATTTCAATTTTAGAGTCTTGCAAGTCTTTATTTACATATTTCATACTTTGATTGAGTCAATTTTGTGTTGATTTTGAGTTTGTGTGTAAAATATCTCTTTTAAATGCGTTTTGCCTTATTTCTTGTCATTTTTTATGTCAATTTCATATTTAATATTATTTTCATGTCTCTACTAATCTTTTCACTACTCTTATTTATAATATACTATGATTCTCTACTTCTCCCACTATTTCTTTCGCATAATTGCATTTTCATGCATTCATGTGCCTTTATGCATATCATTTGCTTAATATATATCACTATCATGCGCATGCTCATTTTTAGATTCTTTAGATGCATGCTTGCACGCTTCGTGGCTTGCATCACTTGCATTCTTGCATGCTTCCTGACTTGTATCATGCATAATCTTTTGCATGCACCCTAGACGTATTTAATGCCTGTGTGAGCGTGCATTGCATTAGCATCATCCATTGCATTATATATATCTCTTGTTATCAATCTCAATATCTCAATTTCAAGTTACTAACTTTTACTAACTCTTGCTAACATTATTACTATTATTGTTTATTTTGTAACCTTTGTTTTATTATTTGCCAATTTTAGATATTAATTTTCAATCTATGTTGTATATTGTTGTGTTATATCAATTCCCATCATAATCTCAATCTCTCTACTTAATCCTCATTTCTCTTTATTTTTATGTATTATTTATGCTTTTGTTACTTTTTTTTTCATTATATGCAATTTCTACTCCTACTCATTCTTCTTTATTTACTTGCCTTAATTTGTAATTTTTTTATTAGATATCTTTTTCCAATATTTTATACGCTTTATCCTATTCATTACAATCAATTTTCCTTTTGTTTTTATGTTTCATTGGAGTTTTATTTAGCATCATAAACAAAAAATAAACTAGAAATATACCAAAAATTAAACCAAATTGTTTTTGTTGTTTTATTGGGTAATTAATTTTTTATGGTTAATAAAATGGTATCTTTTGAACTTATTTCTTAATTCCTTCTTAAAAAATAAATCTTAATTCATTTTCCCTCCTTTTACTTAAATATGGAATTTTGCACTTTCTTTAATAAGAATTTATCATTTTTCATGGTAAGTTTAATTTTTGCTTTGTTTTTCAATAAAATTAACATGTTTTAATGCTTTATTTGTGTTTTGGTTATGTTCTTTGTTGATCACAAAAATCATCCAAATCCAAGGATATGGATCACTATTTCCTTTATTTTCTAGTTTTCCAAATAAATGATTTGATTATGTGTTCAAAAATTTATGATGTGAGAAATACCCATTCAAGGTACAAAATTCATATTTTGAGGCTTAACTTGATGGAAACTCATATTGTGAATTAATGGTTCACATAATTAATCAAATGGTAATTTTAAATCCTTTTCTAAAACCCTTTTAATTTAAATTTCATTTTCAAACATTTTTCATTTATTTTGACTTTTAAGCTATTTTTATTTAAATTCTCAAAGATATTCATTTTAATTTCTTTTTGAAGTCAAATTCATTTTTTAAAAGCATATTATTTTCTTTATTTTAATTTTTAAAGTTATTTTTCATTTATTTTTCAAATAAAATATTTTATTGCCTTGAAACTCGGAATATGGAGTAATCATGGAGAGGATATTCATAAAATGTGTTAGCCATTCTCATCTCCCTTCTCTTTTTATTTATTACTTTTGTTTTACATATTTCATTGCTTAGCATGCATATGTTTGTTCATAACATGATTTTTCCATGATTACCATGCCATGAATGAATTGTTTGATTAGTTGATTCATATTTGCCATGTTCACATGTTTTATTATTAGAGCATGCTAATATGCCATGATTCTATGTCTATACCATCTATGCTATGACATGCATATATGCTATGATATGGATTTTAGCGTAGCATTTACCTTGTTCATGCATTATTATAACATTATGTCATTTTGCCATACTCATTCATCATTCTTTCATATTGCAATATGCTTGTGTGTATATATATTATGTTTGCATTTGCATGTAGAGGTTGATGTATAATAGTACATAGTTTTTGGAGGCACTATACAATAAAAGTAAGGCCGACCATGCTCAAAATCTAAGCGGTACAGAGATACCTCAAACAAAGAGCCTAATCCTACTGACATCAACATCTGAACCCAATGCTTTATCCAATGGGTGAAAGCATTTCAAGCGTGGGATCTAAGTTTGCCTAAGTCACTAAAATGGACAATTTCTTAGGTGATACGGAGTGCAACTCCCTATTTCTCCTGCTTGAGTAAAAGGTTGTAAGTGCATTTATGCCATCCCTAAGCTCTTTCAGATGTCCCCTCACTACCCTATATTTTCTCGTTACAAGGAAAAAGTCTATGATCCAAAGAGTGTCGAGTCGTTCCTGCTGGCTTCAACAATTATCATCCACCATATCATAACTACATTCAATAGAAAAAAAAACCTTATACCATTGATGTAGAGGATACTACATTATGTATTCCACAATGCCAACACTTACTTTCTCTACATCTTCCATTTTAGTCATCATCTGTGCCTTGAAAGTAGCTTGGCAACAACCCAAAAAGTAGTTTTCCTATCATCTTCCCTCTATTTGTTTAGCTCAAGTAGTATAAATATGCCTTGCACACATCTTGTGATAAACATTTAGCAATTCATCTTGTATTGTACTATCAAGGCCCTATATGTTGAAAAATAAATATATAAATTTTGGTGCATCTTATAATGTATAAAACATACATTATCGGACAAAATAATTAAACACGTGATAGATAAAAATATAGACCTTATGCATGTATGAAATCATTGCGTATTCTTTTCATCTCCAAAAGGCAGATCATGCTTTAAGTATCTTAAAAACCAAGCCTAATTAGGCTGTTTTCAACTGAAACTATAACCCATGCTAAAAGGAACATTTGACTATTCTCACCCCTCTCAATAGCATATGATATTTGGCCTTTATACAAACCCTTTAAAAAATTGTCATCCGATCTTATTATGGACCTAACACCCTTCATCCATCTATGCTTACACCTAGTAAATAGACATAAAACCTCTCAAAGAGGTTTAATTTTTGAAAGAGGTTTTATTTAATCGTAGACATACAAATTCCAATCAACCTCACAAAATTTTACAAAAAGCCCAGCTTAACCATTGTTGCCATTATAAATTCCCACTCCACATGATCATAGGCCTTTGACATATCCAATTTTAAAGCCATGTACCCTTGTTTCCTGTCTTCTTATGCTTTTAAAAAAATGAAACACTTCATATGCTAGTAGTGCATTATCAAAAATTTGTCTCCCCTTCACAAATGCACTATGTGTCTCAAAAATCACATATGGTAGCACCTTTTTTATTCGATTAGCCAACAACTACTAATTAATTTGTACACAACATTGCGTAATGAAACCTGTCTAAAATCATTGACAATGGTAGGATTCTTTACTTTCAAAATTAAGAAAATAAAAGTATGATTAATACCAGATTGCATAGAACCAGAATTAAGAAAATCAATGACTAGTTGGGCAACATCCAAACCAACAATGTGCTAATACTTAGTGTAAAACAATCCAGAAATCCCGTCAAGACCAGGGGAGTTCAGAGGGTTCATTTGCTTTAAAGTAATCAAAATTTCATCCATTGAAAAAGGACTTGAAATCTCCTCAACCTAGTTCATTGAAAGATAAAAAGACATGGCTTGCAATGCATCAGAGAAACGCACGACCCTTGAGAAGTAAATAGTTCTTGAAAATAGCCTGGGACTACCTTTGCAATACTCTCATCAACATCATTCCAAACCTTAACTATTCTTCAACTTCTAAATTAAGTTAGTTCTCCTCATGTCTGTTGCCTTTCTATTAAAATATTTGGTATTTTGGTCATCTTCTTGTAGCTATAATTCCCACAATCTCTACCTCTACATAGATTCTTCCAAGGCTAAGATAGCATTAATCTCATTTTTTAATTTTCTTTGAGAGTTAATATTTTCAAAAGTTGGAGGAGATCCTTCATAGTTCTTTAACTTTGATTAAAATTCTTTAAGTTTTGTTCCCAGGTGACAACAAACTCAATTATTCCACTTAAGAAGAGCTTCTATACAACCCTTCTATTTTACAGTAAAAGAGGACCCTCCATGAGAATTTTCAGTTGACAATTAGGAGTCTTGAATTACCTTTTCACAATCATCATGTTGAATCCATATAGCCTCAAACCAAAACACTATTTCTATCTTCCTTTTTTAAAATTGAATCATATCCAATTGTAAGAAAATTATTTTATGATATGAAGAAGAGCCGTGTAAGTGAAAAACTGTAGCATGTCGAAACATATTAAACCATTCTGCATTCCCACAAAATTAGTTTAGATTTTCCTGGATATTTTTAACCCCCACGTGTCCATTTGACCATGTACACTAATAACCCGTGTAGCCCATATCATCTAATCCATAACTAGCATGTGTCTAACGAAAAGCATGTATCAAATTTACATTGACAGGAAGCCCACCTTAATTCAACTATAAACAACAAACAACAAAATAAAATAAAATATTATCATGGTACAATCATAGATTTACAAGTTTCTATAATTTTTATTTCTCTTTTTTCATTTTTGCCTTATGAGTGTGTTTTATGCTCCATATCACATTGATCTGGTGAAAAGGCCCTAGAGAGGGGGGGGGGGGTGAATAGGACAATTAGAAAAATTAAAGAAAATTGAGGATTAATTAGGAACTAATTGAGAATTAAAAGAAAATATAAAAAAGAGTTAAAGAGAGGATTAAAAACTCAAGGTTTAAAGAGTTTGATTCAAGAATTGAATCTACATCTCCACCTAACTTATCCCTAAGTTAGGATTTTTAACACCCATACCATTCTATTACTTTGAGATTATGTTTATAAGAGTTAAAGCTTACTCTTCAACCTTATACAATTAAGAGTTTTATTGGCACACTCTTAAACTACTTTTCAAGTGTTTTAGTGGATAACACTTAAATGAGCTAGTTATAATAAACTGAATAAGAGTTAATCGCCCAGCCATAGAGAGAGAGAGAGAGGTACCTCTCCATTTCATAAATTTACTACCAATTTTGTTTATTAAAGGCTTTAGCTATTTCTTCTTAAGAGCGCCTACAAAAAGAGGAACACCAAGATAAGTAAAAGGAAATAAACCCCTTTTCATTCTAGAGATAGCTTGAAATCTTAAAATTTGTCTAACATTAACAACAAGACCATAAAACACCTCAGAGTTTGACCAATTCACTATCAAGCCTGAAATGTTAGCATAATCCTTGAAGGCTGCAGAAATTATGCACATGTTACGCATAGAAGATTGCACAAAAACAAGAACATCATCAACATATAGAAAATGAGATAGAGAAAAGGATTCTCTAGTATAAAGCATAAGACGAATCACACCTAAAGAAACCTTTAAAGACAACCATCTACTAAGAAAATCTTTATAAGGCAAAAAAGAAAAGGAGAAATTAGATCTCCTTGATGAACTCCTCTAGAACACGAGAAATAACCAGTGATTTTGCCATTAATCATAACAAATAGTCAAATAGAAGTAAACTAAGCAAGAATCCAATCACAAAATTACAAAGAAAACCCAAAAGCATCAAGCACATCCAAAATAAAAATTTCAATCAAGGGTATCAAAAGTTTTTTGAATATTAATTTTCGTTGCCATATTACCATGATAACATGATTTTTGAACAAGATTAATTCCTTCAGAAGTGCCAGCAATACAGTAAGAAATATGATGATCCTTTAAAAACCCAAACTGTTGATAAAAAATAATTCTAGTTGCAATGACTGAGAGACTATCTGCTAAAATTTTAGACACAACCTTCATGCCAAAATTGTTAAGAATAATAAGACAAAATTGATTTATAGCCATGGCATTAGCAACTTTAGGGATTAAAACCATAATGCTGGAATTTATACCAGAAGTGTTCAAACCTATTTTGGAAAAACTCTGAACTGCAACACATACATCATACTTGACCACATCCCAAAAAGTCTTGTAAAAAATGCCTGTGAACCCATCTAGAGTAAGGATACTATGAGCATCCATCTAAAAAAAAA
Organism: Mallotus repandus; assembly: GCA_949671775.1. NCBI lineage: Eukaryota > Viridiplantae > Streptophyta > Magnoliopsida > Malpighiales > Euphorbiaceae > Mallotus > Mallotus repandus. Next base: position 41,926 of record CATIWM010081215.1, read on the forward strand.
TATCTTTTATTTTATTATCTGAATGATAGCTGATAAGAGAAAAGTTCTTATCCTCATGAACTAAAGAAGGGATCACATATTTAATCAAATTTAAATTGGAATGAACTAAAGAGTCTGCTCTGAATAGCTATTGATAAAATTTAATAATATGCCTAGCAATTACATCTTTATCATCTGTGACCACACCATCAATTTGAAGTTGATAGATGCCCCTTGTAGATTTTTTTTTCTTATATAGTTTTGATGAAAGAAGGAAGAATTGTGATCACTAGCTGCTAGCCATTTAACTTTGCTTCTCTCTTTGAAGAAAATTTCTTGTTGCTTAAAGGAAAGACCCAAAACTGTATAAGCCTCACTTTCTTGTTTATGATGAGCTTCACTAAAACCATGGATGGAGATATCCGTTTGCACTTCTTGTAAAAGCACATTAGCATAGGAAATATTATCTTGTAGATGATTAATAACTTGACGATTCTAAGTCCTAAAGGCAAGGCATAACCATTTAAGTTTCACTCCAAGAAGTTGCATGGGTGAGAGATTAGTAATAGGGACAACTCATGAATTTGAAATGAAGTCTCTAAGTTCCGAATGAGCTACCTACATAGCTTGAAACTGAAATCTTAAAATGGCATTATCATTGATATTAAAATGTAGAAGCGAAGGAGTATGATCAGAATGTTGTCAAGGCAAACTGAATAAGAAATTTCATTCTAATGATTAAAAAATTCCAGATTGCCCAAAGATCTATCCAGCCGACTATCAACTCGATGGGCACCAAACCACCCATTAGTTCAAGTATAAATAGCACCATATAAAGGAATGTCTGCGAAACAATGATTATCCATAAAAGAGCAAAAATCACTACAAGGGCCAGTAGCTAGAGTTCTGCCTATCTTCTCATAAGCACCAAGAATTACATTAAAGTCACTTATAGCACACCGGCTAGAATTGAAAGAATTTGATAAATTACTAAGATCAGCCCCAAGCTCTCGTCTATAATTACTCCACACATTGCCATAGACAAACGAGATTCTTTGCAAGACATTGGCCACACAAACATCCATGGTGATATATTGATTGTGAACATACAAAAAAGATGGATATGAAATCCCTCTTTTTCCAAAAGCCCATATGGAAGAAAGTGTAACATTATTAATTGCCATGAAAAAAAAACCCAATCTATCCCAAAAATATTGAGGAATAGAAAATAAAGACACCATTGGTTCAACCAAATAAATAATATTCAGAGAATACTGACTACAAAAGGAATAAAAGTCCTTTGAGTTGTAGAATTGCTTATTCCACGGTAATTCCAAAAGAGAAACTTCATAAATTAAGTCTGTCAAGTTTCTTAGTTACTCTTTTTAAGTGAGTAACTTTGTATTTCACTGGTTTGGAAGGAGATCTTTATCATTGCATTGTCCAATGGTCCTCTATTTCAAATTCATCAGCCCATGAGATCTTCTTGGAATGATCAAGTAAGTCGTTATGGTCTGAATCAAGCCCATCATCATCATGAACTAATCGATTGAAATTATCCATTCACAGCTCATCATCATCAGCATACTGCGATACAACAATATTATATTTATTCTAAACTATTTGTTTGGTATGAATCCTATCAGGTGCAACATCCGTAGGATTCTGGTTGTCAACCTCTACCACTGCATCTTCATGAGCAACTTCGACTAAAGCTATAGTTGGAACTGAGACTCATTAAGTGCATCTATGGGCTGAGCATTATTTGTGCTTTCTAAGAGAATTTGAGCTACAATAGGCTTTGCTACTTTTGAAGGTTCATTAATAGTAATGGAACGAAGTGTGTCAAATGCATTACTGAAGAACACTAATTGCTTTGATTTTGGCTTAGGTTTCCATATTTTTTTCTTCCTCAACAAGCATTCTAGCAGTGTCATTTGAACATTTGGTTCTTCATCTTCAATCATGAGAAGCATGACCAAGATTAGAAAAAACATTACAAATCAAAGGAAGATTTTTGTACACCACATCTATGAAAAAGCTCTTCCCAACTCGCTCCACCAGAATATTTTCAAGTAATGAACTTGTAAAATTGACATCCACTAAGATACGAGCATAATGACCAAATTCACCATTAATGGTGGCATTATCGATTTTTAACGGAACCATATTCCTTTGGTAATTGAAGCCAATATTTTGGGTTCCTAATATTCCCATGGCAATTGATAAAGTCAAACCCAAATTTGAGCATTAGTTAATTTTTGATATGTAGGATCAAAATCGGGTGTCCAGTGTTGCAACTAGGGGTGAGCATCGGGCGGGTCGGGCTGCTCGGGTGTAACAAATATTTAAATTGATCAATTTTTGGAAGAGAATTTGAAGGATTGAATCGACCACTGAAGAGGAAGAAACTGACTTTTTAAAAATCGAATATAGTCGGGTTAGGTCAGTTCGGACCTCAGGTTGGGCTCGGATGGGCTGGGCCCTTTTCTGGGCTACTGTGATATGATGGGGCTTTTCTTTTTAGGCTACAGAAATAAAATAAATACTAATTTACTTCATATGTTTGGGTGAAGCCCATACATTTACAATGTCCAAAATATACATTTGTTGTATACTATAACTTAGATATAAAAAATAGTTAGTTTTAATTACAAAAAAGAAATGAAGCACTGCATTTTGCTGCATAAAAAAATAAAGCATACTATGATGCAGGCTCAAAAATTTATATCCACCTTATTACAAAAAAATTGACATATGTAGCAGTAGCAATATGTTCAAAAAAATAGACTGCAACAATAAAAAAACCAAATGTAGTCTACAACAGTCATGTTTGTCTTTCACCTGCATATGGGACATTGCAAACAAGAAGCACAATTTCAATTGAAGAAAATATACAGATTACTAAATGAAAATAAAAGAAGTAGTAGGTAACAACAAGTAGGCTCAAGATGCTTTCTAATCAGATCATATTTAGAATAAAGCTCCATTTTCTGGCATCAAAGAAAACAACGACCTAGTTAAACAGAGCACACCATTCTAATATATATTAGAAAATATTTGAGGGGTGGAAGCATCATCACTGCCAAAAACATATTAAAGAGGCTCATAATAGAGCATTTTCAACATCAAGATACAGCCACAGTTCTGGTAACTAAACTAAAACAAAAGCCACCAAAGAAACTTAAGCATGCATACTTTGAATCTAAAACATTCATATGGAAGCACCATCATTGCCTCTTTAATATGTTCAAACACAATCAAAGTTGATGCAATATCAACACAGACACCTAAATTGATAAGGCAAACAATTTAGGCACATCAGGTTAGTCAAAGTCACAGTCACACAGAATAAGACGCAATTCAATAAATATATAGTGAGCTAATTAACTGAGCAAGAGAACGGCCACTACCCATAGGTTTAAGATCTGCAACGAAAATAAACAAGCAGAGAGTTCAAATTTTTGGAAATGCCATAGATTAAATGCACTTAAATAAAAAACAAAATTGACAAATGAATTAAAACATGACATTTTTCAAGAGACTTCAACTCTTCTAGTGTTTCTTCCACCCCAACAATTTGGTTTGGGATTCTAAGCCAATCTTGTGAACAAATCAATGCTTCAACTATTTTTGGAGTTAAGGAACTCCGAAAAACAACCAAAACATGACCAAAAGTACTGAAACAAGATTCAAAAGCCACAGTTGAAATAGGAACAATAAGAATATCTCTAGCCACAAGTGAAAGAATTGAGAACCTCTCAGAATTCAAAGAATTAGGAACCTCTCAGAATTCAAAGAATTGGGAACCTCTCAGAATTCAACTTCCACCATCTGAGGATATCAAAAGCCCCCTCATCTTCCATAACTGCCTCACTAAGATATATTTCAAGTTCTAATTTTTTACCCATTCTAGATTCTTATTTATGCTTCTTGAATCTAGCTTTCAAAGACATTGTATTCCCACAAGTTGGCAGCTTAGTCCCTACAACACCTGACTGAGTAGTCTGGATTAACTGACTACCAGAACCAGGCTCAGAGGCAGTAGATGAAGCATATGTTAAAAAATAATCATCAAATAAGAGATGTAAATCAGACTTAAAGTTAATGAATAGACTGCTTCCAACCCCATCACAAAGATGTTGATATATTTAATTAAAAGAAAATTCAAGAAACTTCAGTTTATATCGAGGATCAAGGATTGTAGCAATAAAGATTAGAGAGTTCATTTTATGTGGATCTCCCCAATATTTGTTAAAAAAATTTTCATGTTGATGCCCATGTTATAAACAGACAGCTCAGAAGAAGATTGCCAGTCATTAATAGAAATTTCAGAGAAAAAACTATTTGCTGTCACATAATTAGAACCAAAAATCTTGACAGTTATCTCATAGAACACCTTCAACATATCAACCATTTTCCTAACATACTCCCACTCATAAAAAGCAGGTATATCATCACCCAAATTTGATCTTAAAGAGGACTCTATCTCCTCATATTTGTCAAAAGTTTTCTCAAACAAACATGTAGTTTTTAACATGATGTAGGTGGAATTACACCTCGTAGGGACATCAAGAGACAAAGAGCATTTTGACTCCACCCTAATGAGATTAGAAATTTCTCTAAATTTACTCAACCCAGCAGGATTGTTTCTAATGTATCTTATTGCCTCTCTTAATTTTTTTACAGACATATTAACCTCTTTTAACCCATTATTTACAACCAAATTGAGGATGTGAGCTAAACATCTACTATGTAAAAACTTCAATCTAACAGAATAGGCCCCCAACTTAACGTTTTCTTTTTAAAATACCCAATTGCAGTGTCATTAGAGGAAGCATTATCCACTGTGACTGTGAGTACATTTTTAATTCCTCAATCTAACAAACTATTCTTTAAAGCCTTAGTAAGGTACTCCCCCCCTATGAGATGTAACAGGGATGCAAGATATTATCTTTTTGTGCAAATTCCAACTATCATCAATTAAGTGAGTAGTCACACATATGTAATTTATTCTTTGAACGGATGTCCAAGAGTTAGTAGTGATGCTAATTCTTTAGTAGTGTTCCTTCATAAACTTTTTTAGCTTCACCCTCTCAAACATAAAAATATTATAACAGTCCCTACTTACAGTCCACCTAAAGGTTATTTTAAAGTGTGGACATACAACAGCCATAAAAGTTCTTGAACCCACCCCCTCAACAAATTTAAATGGTAATTCATCAGTAATTACCATTTGTGCAAGTGATTTTTTAATAGCCTTTTGCTCATATTTCCAAGAACCTAAGCAACCACACTGTGTATTATCATGTGCCTCCACCCCAGCAGGTTTAAATATTAGCAGTGACTACCTAGCATCTTTACTATGAGAAATTTTCATGCAATTCATAACATAGTTTTTTAAAGAAGAATTTCCATGTCTTTTAAAGTGAGCATGTATAAAGGAACCACAATAAAAATATTTACCTTTGATGACAACACTGAACTCATCCTTAATTCTCTCAAAATACTGCCAAACTACAGATTTTCGTTCAATCTCTTTTCATTTTTTAGCAGCAACCTTAAGCTGAGCCTGAGTCTCATTCTGAGTGCCAGCAGGTGCATTTGGGGCTTCCACCACCTCATGGTTCGAACCAGTGGCATTATTATTGCCACTGGTATTCTCCATCTTCATGAATGGCACATTAAAAAAGAAATTAAACACAATTAGATCACATATTAAATGCACTCAAATATTAATTAAATAATAAATAGAACAAATTGAATTTAATTATACCTTATTTTAATTGCTAATGCAGACACCCAAATATGATCACAATGAATGCTTACACCCCTTTTTTTTGAAAAGTTATAACTCGATTTTGTAAAGCTTATGCTTCCACCCCTTTTTTTATGTTATAAGTTTAAGCTTCCACCAATAGGAACTTTAGAAGCAATCATAAATGCAAACATAGAACAAAGAAACAAATTGTCATTTTACAAACAGTCATAAACTTGATCAAAAAATTTCACAGATCATTATTATAAATGAGAATACAAACACATAAACATCAGCATAAATAAATAAAATAAACATAAATAAAGATATGTAAATAATATAAATAAATATATATAAATAAACATCAACATAAATAATCAAAATAAACATAAATAAATATAATTTTATATCTATAAAAATAATATAAACAAAAAAATATTACAGATCTATAAAAAATTAAAAATTTGAAATAATTATAGATAAATAAAAATATTAATTTGTCGAATCCAAAAGAACTTTAAAACACACATTTATGTTGTCACAAATAATAAATAATAAAAAAATTATTTTTTAACAAGTTAATTTTATCTTAGATCCATGCATGTTAGATCTATATGTTAGAACAAAAGAAAATAATAAAGCACATATCTATAAAATAAGCACAAATCTATAAGTATAATATAGATCTATATATATACACATATATAAAACAAAAACAAAATCATATTTTAACCTCTTAACTAAATATATATTCACAAATATAAATAAGATTATCTGTCAAAAATAATAGATCTATCAATTTAACATGATTAAATGTCAACAGATCTATAAAATTTAACATATATTGAACAACAAATATTACAGATCAAAAAAAAATTCGAAAATCAAAGATTTTCAACAAATAAAATCAATAAAATATAACATCGAACACAGATCTAAAAAGTTTACATATTTATATAAAATATAAACTATATTTATATAGGAATTTTTTTTTAAAATAACCAATTGAACCATTAAAGCAAATAAAACCAAAAAAAAAAAAAAGAAAGATCTTCCACGTATTACCATTAATTAACAGATCATCAATGGAGATGACGATCTGTTTAAGAAAAATTAACTGCGATAATAAAAATTACAAAAGAGACTGAACCAAGAATGAGAGAACTAAGGAAAGATAAGTGAAGATCAAAGGATTACAGAGAGCTGGTAGGGTTTTAAAGATAGAAATTAAGGTTTCGAGAGGGAGAAGAGGACTATGGTCTGTGAGAGGAGAGGAGAGGAAAAGACAGAAACAGAGACGAGAGGCGGAGTTTGTAGAGAGGGAGTGAAATGAATAGATGTTAGGGTTTTATGTTTATATAGTACCCCTATAACTAAAACGACGGGACTGTGGTCTGTGATAGGAGAGGAGAGGAAAAGACAAAGAGAGAGACAAGAGGTGGAGTCTGTAGAGAGGGAGTGAAATGAATAGATGTTAAGGTTTTATGTTTATATAGTACCTTTATAACTAAAATGACGTCGTTTTAGTTGAATGCCAAATCTAAAAAATTCGAGCGGGTCGGGGAAAAATTTTCCTCCCCCGACCAATCAACAGAAAATCGCACTTCCGCCTACCCTTCACCGGACCCGCTCTTCCTCTCACCATGGAAGCTGAACTGGTGACGAATTTCGGGTTGGGTTGGACCAGAAATTCAGATCCGATTAGTTCCTGCTCACCCCTAGGCGGTGGGGTTCACCTAAATATAGTGCCATAAATATGGCGCGCACTCAATTGTTTGGAGACCAAGGCATTGTACGACTCAAGGCCCACTAGGAAATACAACATGGGCTTTAAGTTTATATCGGAGATGGGAGTCGCCACTCGGATAAAATCCGGAACACATTTTACAGCAATTGGATTCCACAGAGGGCTCCCAGCAATCGCTCTCAGAGATTGGATTCGAAAACTGGGTATGAGCTTTTGAAATACCCACCCAACCTTGTGGTTGATCTCAATTAATTTTTTTATTAATTTTAATTATTAAATTATTTCTTTTTTAACATGCAAAATTACAATTTCTTCCAAATAAATTCTAAATTTTACAATTAATCCCAAATTTGCAATTAAATTTAATATCCATCACATCATGCATTCACAATTAAATTAGCATCATAAATAAGTAAAAATAAATAAATAAAATGTGCATGCAGAAGAAATAAAGGGAGGAGAAATGAGTTACAACCCTTTTAGCACACACAAAAAATGAAATAAAATAAAACAAATAAAATACAACATATAAACTGAATACATAGTGACCAATTTGTCACTTTATTCCATCAACCTAAAAAGCTAAAATATAGATTAAGGGAGTGTTTGTTTTAACTGTTGGGATGTAGTTGTTATCTGTTCACTTTCCCAACAGTTAGAAAAACCTATTTGGTTAATGTTTTTTAAAAGAAGCTGATTACTGTTAGATATCCAAATAGCACCAGTTCAAAAAAGGTTCAATTTGGAGCTTTTCACCAACAACTCTTATTTTTAAAATTATATAAATAAATAATTTTACAACTGATTATTTCCAATATTAATGATAATAATAATAATTAATAATTTATTAAAAATAGATTTTTAATAAAAGTAGATATGTTCTTTTTCTAAAATTATAAAAATAAAATCATTTACAATATTTTTTATTATAAGTATTAAATAATTTTTATCTCATATATATATATATATACTATCAACAACTATTTTTATAATTTTACGAAATACTTAATATCAACTAGTTATCAGCCACCAATCACCCGCTAACAACAGCAACCATCAGCTATTTGCAATAATTTAACCAAACAGACCCTAATTCTCCATAAAAAAACCTACAAGAAAAGATAAAGTTAGTTCATAAAATAATAATTTAAGATTAATTGAAACATTAAATAAAATAAAATAACATAAAATTAAATCTAAATGTATGGTTAAATTCTATTAGACTGAATGAAACATAAAATTTTAATCTTAGCAGTAATGACAACTCTATATGTCTTCATCACTGCATTAATTAATAAGTTTCTTGTTCTGTTTTGGTTGATTCATTAGAAGAAATTTCTAGAAGAAATATATATATATATATATACCCACAAAAATTTATTAATTGAGACAATAAAAAAAAATGCTGAACATGAAATTGAAGAACTTGTTGTCATTTTAGTAGCCACCAACGTGTGTCGTAGCAAATTCGTTCTTTGATAAAGCTCTTGTAGAGTTGTAGTTGATTATTTGACATGTATACATAGAAAGTTCCTTTCAAGAATTTGGATCGCTAAAAATTAAAATTTAAGTCATAATAAATTAAATGTTTCGGAATTTTGCTGTTTTTATAATTTTATTAAAATTAATTTGGATTAATTAAAATTTAATAAATTTTAAAGTGTGATGATAATTTCATACGTACCTATATATGCCACTAACATAGATGTTCTTTTGTGGAGATATTTTATGAAGGCATTTCCACAGCCACGCAAGTAATCCTGTGCCAACGCATTGACGTCCACCCCCTTTGATGTAAACTCTCATATTATCTTTTCAAATAAATCACCATCTATGTATATATTTTTTCTTTTTTAACTTTCTAGTACTTTTCACACTAAAAAAAATTAATTTTTTTCATGTGTAGCATATAATTATCAATTTAATCGAAGTGTACATTCAATGTTTGTATGCAATTGATAATATCAATTCATTATAAGATCCAGTGAGTTTAATTTATCGCCTGTATGAATTTATATTCGAAAAAAAAGACGGTCTTTATAAATGTTCTGATAAAAAAAATTATAGGTGCTAAATAAGCTCCTAAATTAAATAATACAGTTAATTAAATAATTTAGCTTGCCATTTGTATATAAAAAGTCTTGTGAATCACTTTTTATTCTCTCAAATAAATGTTAATCAAATGCCATTATGGAAAACTCATCTCTGCACTACTGATTGAGGTCAATCTATGCATAGAACTAGAAAGATAACACCCATGCAAGATGAACAAGCTTGCATAGGATTAGAATGGCTGTACCAACTCGAACGTGATTCAACGGCTAGAAAGATACCACCCATGTTATCTTCCAAGTGAAATATTTTTGAACATTCAAACGGGTAGGATAGCTGTACCAAATCGAACGTGGAAGAACCACATTGGTTGCAGCATTAAAAAGAATCTAACAAACCTGGTGGTCTCAAGTGTGCCATGTAGGATTAGTACAAACGAAAGACCATAATCTTGAACTTCCAATGAAATGAGAGATTTAGATACCCCAAGATAAGAGGACCCTGTCCAAAACTCTCTTGATAAGGATATCGGTGACACAAAGATAAGGAAATCCAGAGCCCTACTCACTATAAATACTACTAAAACCCACTTCAATTTTCCACCAGTTCTACTACGCAACTCTTTGAAGCTTTTATTAGTCCCAACACCCATTTATTCAAAAATGGCTGCCTCTACAATGGCCCTCTCCTCCCCCGCATTCGCTGGCAAGGCAGTGAAGCTCTCTCCTTCTGCCCCTGAGCTCATGGGCAACGGCCGTGTCTCAATGAGGAAGACCGGCACCAAGGTCTCTTCCGGCAGCCCATGGTACGGCCCAGACCGTGTTAAGTACTTGGGCCCATTTTCCGGCGAGCCCCCTTCCTACTTGACTGGTGAGTTCCCTGGTGACTACGGTTGGGACACTGCTGGGCTATCTGCTGACCCAGAGACCTTTGCCAAGAACCGTGAGCTCGAAGTCATCCACTGCAGATGGGCCATGCTTGGAGCCCTCGGCTGCGTCTTCCCCGAGCTCTTGTCTCGCAACGGTGTCAAGTTTGGTGAGGCTGTATGGTTCAAGGCTGGATCCCAGATCTTCAGCGAGGGTGGTCTTGACTACTTGGGTAACCCAAGCTTGATCCACGCACAGAGCATCTTGGCCATCTGGGCTTGCCAAGTTGTTTTGATGGGTGCCGTTGAGGGTTACAGAATTGCCGGTGGACCACTTGGTGAGGTAACCGACCCCATCTACCCAGGTGGAAGCTTTGACCCATTGGGCTTGGCTGATGACCCAGAAGCATTTGCTGAGTTGAAGGTAAAGGAGATCAAGAACGGCAGATTGGCCATGTTCTCCATGTTCGGATTCTTTGTTCAAGCCATTGTTACCGGAAAGGGACCATTGGAGAACTTGGCTGACCACCTTGCTGACCCTGTTAACAACAACGCCTGGGCATATGCCACAAACTTCGTTCCCGGAAAGTGAGCTTGGAGAAAATAGTTTTTTTCCCCCTCTGTATTATTGTAAGATTGTGATGTAAATTCGTCCGAGCCAATGAAAGCATGGTGTGAATTTTGTGTGCTAAAAAAGAGTTTCTTCTATGTGATCATCTTGCAAATATTGTAGATGTCTCTTTACTTGCACTGGACTACTCAGAGGAAATAAGTTTTTTGGTAGGAAATGCCAAGAAAATAAGTGAAGCGAATAAACAAATAAGCGTGAGTATGCAACTTCCAAGATAAAAGAAATTGACCAGGAAACATGATTCCAAATAACCAAAGAGCAATTGGTTGTGAATTTTCTGACGTATATATTGCCATGTATTCATATCATTACATTGTTTTATGAACAAAAGAATTGTGTCATACCTCTATAACCCTCCATATTTCCCACCTCGAATACACTATATATATATATTTAAAAAAAAAAGAAAGAAAGAAAGAAAGAAAGAAAGAGGTGCAGCACGTGATAATTTCCCACATTTTGCTGGTTGAATGTCTCGGTTAGTTGTCTACAAATTGACATCCACAAATCACGCTCACTCGAGTATTATTCCAAAGCTTCCCTGAATTAAGTCCGACTTACTGCTGCTCTTGCTCTGGCTACGGACTTCGAGTACAGCTCCTCATACTGTGACGCTGAAGATTCCCAACTGAAATTTATATTCATATCCTTCTGAGCAAGCTGCTGCCAGCCCTCAGGATTGGTTCTATAGTAGTTAAATGCACGTTCTAAAGCACCGCTTATGCCCTGCAAATTTTAATAGGACGGTTAACATTTCCATCAGTCAGAAAACCAGCCAACATGAGCATTTTTATGATTACTATCAATCGTACAAAATTTTCAAAGCAGGGAAAGGAATGACAAGGTTCATTATAGATGATACTTCAGATTCTGTGGCAGTCGCTGAAGCCGAAGTAACTGACAGGCTTAAGTATATTTTAGTAGCCACAGGTACACTAATGGTGAGAAAATGTAGTTAACATGAAACCAATGTGCTGCCTTTGTTATTTACCTGTTCATCAGGATTCAAGAATGTAAACCCATTTCGAAACTGGATAGGGATTGTATCATCATCAACATCAAAAACGCTGCAGAGCAAGATCAGAAGTTGACAGTTAAAGAGTGACAATGCAAAAAATATTCAGGGAATTTGATGATATTGTCCAGAATATTACGCATTTTACCTGTCATTAAGACCACCGGTTTTTCTTGCAATTGGTATAGAACCATATCTCATAGCTATCATCTGAACAAAATCATAGCAAATAGGTAACAGAAGTTCAAATATGCTTTTGCATCAACAATAATATGCACAAAAAATAAAGGTTGTGTCCATGTATATTTACGGAATAACTTATCTAACATCACCCACAAGAACTGGAAGCCTAAATATAATTCTCATAATTACTCAGTACCAAGTCAGTGTCATAACAAGAGTCATATGGATGTGACTGCCAAATATTTTTGTTAAATATTATTCGTTGAGTGAATAATTTATTCTCGTTTTGTTTTGTTTTGTTTTGCCAAACCAGAGTATTTGACGTTACCTGTGTGAGTCCACAAGGTTCAAAGATAGATGGGATAATGAGCATGTCAGACGCTGCATAAATGGAGTGGGCAAGAGAATCATCATACTTCAACATCAGCCGAATGTGCTTGTTATTCTGAAAATGGCTAGCAATACCCTCAAATTCCCTCTACAAAAGCAATGATAAGTGACGAATGCCATCAGTCAAGCAAGTTGAGTTAGAGCCCACATGAAACAGAGAAATGAGTTGGAAAAGAATAATTGAAAACTAAAGCAAATGAAAGCAGTAGCTCAAGTCCAAAAAGGGTATCTGCCAAATTTTTATGTAGATTCAGAAGTTCAAAAATCTATGCATGTATGTTTTTCTGTCCCTGTCGGAATGTCTACACAGCCACTTGACTAGCTGAGATCATATTTTATTTCTTGTCAAAAATACTCTCTCAGAAGCTGTGGGTAAAGGCAGTTGAAGGATGATTTTGAGATACTCTGGAAATTGTCCAGTGATGCGCATCCCGAAAGCACCCCAAATACCAATTTGCTTTTGGCACGACAGACTGAGGGAGTCACTAATCCATATGAAAACGCTGCTATGCATTATGAACATATATCTGCTCTTAAAATGACTTGCTGCAGAATTAATATCATATTTATATTGCAAATGAAAATAATTACATGAGATTTTATGCTACAGAAAAAAAAAAAGAAAAAAAGAAAAAAAAAAGAGAGTTACCTGAATATGTGGAACTGGGCTTGAGCCAAGAAGTAGGAATTGGCCTCCCAACTCCAATGTTCGGTATATTGCATGTCTAATAAGATGCACACCTTTCTGTGGTACCAATCTGGTTATGCAGCCTACCTGTTTCAGCAAAATAAGGAAGACTTATAAATCTAAGAACACAAGGTGTTTCACCAAAGATAATGCAGAATCAAATAACTTCATAATATATGACTTTTTTTTTTGAACAATAATATATGACATTAACATGGTATTGGTAAGCCCATAAATTCCCTCAGAATCTCACTGACAACATGTCAACCACTCCTTGGAATATATATTTTTTGATTAATATCTGCCACAAGGAAACCTGGAAACAATCTGATATAGCACCAAAGCTAAAAATAATTTATCAACATTTGGCACTAAAATGCTTAGCATTGAATTAGCAAAAATATACAAATTGATTGACTTTTGGCACTAAAACACTGAACATTAGATTAACATTCTCACTAATGACGCCAATAACCAAATAAAAGAGCATCAAAGTCCAACAGCTCCCAAAGATCAAAAAGGAAAAGATAAATCATTCAATGTTTCTTAAATAAGATTACCAATGGCTGCCTAGCATCTGCTGTGGACAGCCCAAGCTGCCTTTTTGTAGCTAGTTTGTTTTCTGCTTTCCCTTGAGGATCATTAGCACTGTACTGAACTTTGAGAAAAGTATCAGACACGGGATTCCATGCATCAGTATCAATTCCATTAAGAATGCCAATGAACTTTTTGGCATGAAGATTCAGTGTTGAATGGAGACCCCTTCCTCCCTGTTAAGGACAAAAGAAACCCATAAATATAATAATATAATATTCAAAGGCTAATGGTGTAAAAACAAAAAACATAATGTTGGCACCTGGCTTTTCTTAAAATGCAATATCAAATAGAATACTACATATCACAATGATGAGAACTTCCTAACTTCTAATGGTTTGGCATTTTCAATAGCTCCCACTAACAAGAAGTTCCAAGGCAATCTTGTTTTCATTTCAAGGATCTCAATTTCTAATCAAAGCTTTGATTGAAAAACCATATCTACCAAGTTTTTACTTTTTACTAGAATTATAAACTGTCATCAAGCATAGATTTGAAGAGCTCTTCATTTCTATTCACTCATTAAGGTACAATAACAGATGTGTTGAGGCACCAAATGAAAAGAAGATAGCTCTATTTTACAATGATTCACTACTTAGTGAATGAAACCTGGATATTTTGGCATCAGTGCAAATCATTTTGAGAAGAAGAAATGTATAAGAAGTCATCTAACAGGCTCATTATTGTGCAACTAGGATGAGTAATTTGGAGGTTGACTATGGTGCTAATGGTGAGATTTGTCACAGAAACCTTCAAAAGAGTTATTAAAAAAAAAATATATGCAGAGCAGCATTTTAGAGTAGGCCAACTGGTCATCCAAAGGTAGATTTTTTTTTTTGGGAAAAATTTCACACTTTTAGCCTCAACATCAAAAAAATCCCAAAAGAGTCCAGGAATTTCAACTGAAAATGAATAGGACACCAAAGTAAAATTGAGCTATGGACCTGGTTAAGAAAGATGCATGATTTCAAATGAAATACAACAATGCTTGCTTTCCAGTGCATGTCTATATATATATATCTACTAATTCAGAACACCTAACAAGTCACATGACTGCAATTTGTCAATTGCTGTATATTTACAAGATTCTACCTGTACTAGAACATAAATTCAATGGCTAAAGAGAAGAAAGTATGTGTGCAGTTCTTTTTAAGACCTAGAGAAGGCACTACTTAGATCAATGAGACAAAAGTGAAAAACATAGCCAGACACAATACTAAAAGCTATTCCAATTATTTCTGCAATCTGCATAAATCAAAAGCTCGGGTAGTTAAGCTGAAACATGATATTGAAAGGACAAATTGATTTCATAGACATCTCATGAAACTTCTCTTCTGAAATCAACTATGACAATATCTCGTCTTGAAGAAATGAGAGAAAGAAGCAACATATGCTCAAAAGCAGCTATAAGAAAAAGCCAATACCTCTGCAGTCCGCACCTCTTGTGCATAGGTGGGTGATACTGTTGTCACAATGTTTGAGTATACCACTGCACCCTGGAGAACAGGACAATATAAGAATAAGGAATGGACAATTTTTACCAAAAATTAATATCAGCTACTCTTGTATAAAAAATTGCAATACCTTAACAGGATTGATCTTATCATGTGCCAAGTTGTCCTGCATTCTGTCTGGCCTATTCAGATGATAGACGTCAAGGCCACAAGATGCCAATTCTGATGCAGGCGCAGACCCTTGGTACTCAAAGTTGTGGCATGTAAAACATATTCTAGCTGAATTCAATCCTTTTGGGGCATACAGATCCCAATATAGTGGCGCCTGTCATAGTAATAGGAGCATTTTAGATGAAATATTGGTCATATGTTGAAAGAAAATTCAAGGGAGCGATGGAGTTAAATAGATCCTACAACAAAAGCTGTCTGCCAGTCATGGCAGTGAATTATGTCTGGTTTTTTGCCAGCTTGAAGAAGCAACTCAAGTGCAGCACGGCTGAAGAATGAAAAGCGTTTAAAATCATCGTGCTCCCCATAAAACTGCCCTCTCCAGAAGAACTTGTCAGGATGATGAGGCTCAATAAAGTAAACAGGAAGACCTGCACGATCAAAACCCATAATCTGTATGCATTGCTTAAATTAAACATTTAAACTATGAAAATAAAAATGATAAGAGATGTAAACCTTCAACGATGCCAACCCAAATTTTGTTTTTGTACAGCTTGCCATCAAAATATGATTCCACTGTCACATCTAGGGCCTGCACATACAATCAGATTATTGATAATGTTTGTAGAACACATGGTCATTCAATTGATGCTCAAGTAAATTTTTTAGCTTACCCTCAAGTTATTAATACCATCATACCACATACAATCGTATTTAGGAAGAATAATTTCCACAAGGTGTCCCTTCTTTTGCAGTGCTTTGCCAAGACCAGCCACAACATCTCCCAAACCACCAACCTGTAAATATAGACTCAACTTGGATAAGCCTAAAATATGAATAAATAAAATAATAAATGACAAAATAAAAAATATAAATAAGATAACAAGAAAAAAAGGAAAAGAAATGGAAAGAGAACAAGAGGAAAAATCATGTCTATTTGGTTAACCATTTATTGGGAAACAAAATGAATCGCCATAAAATCACAATTACCACAGGTGATATTAAGAAAGAAGCAAATTAATACTCTCTCCGTCCCATAATATTTGGCAAAGTTGCTTCTACACACAGATTAAGAAAATTAGTTAATTATAGTTATTTTGTATACTTTTACCATTTTGTTACTAAAATACCCCTATGTATATTTTTTATTTTATCAAGTGTGAAACATTGCTTATTTAATGTTGTTGATAAAATGACAACTCATAGTGAATCAAATATCTTATTAATTTAAAAAAATAATTTGCATTAGTATTTAGAAATTAAACGTCACTATTATAACAAAAAAAATTGAAAATACCGCCAAAAAAATTTTGCACTAGTATTTGAGAAAGAAATGACACTATTTTAAAAAAACAAATAAAAATTCTGCTAAAATAGATTTGGAGTTTTGATTTTCCATTGGTTTAACTTAGGATAGTTATACAAAAATGATGATAACAAGAGTATTAGTATAACAATAAAATGACATTGAAACTTCAACATATTTATTAAACATATAAATTTAAAGTAAAAAATTAGTGGTGTTAACAGTCTAATTAATAAGTGTGTTATAGACATTTCTTTAATAAACTTCCATCCTAAAATAGAAAGTGGACAAAATTTTGGAACATCCTAAAAGGAAAATTTTACCAAATATTATGGGACGGAGGGAGTATTATAAGGGTATTATAATATTTTATATTTATATTAATTACATTTTTTAATCTGTGTGTATAATCCTTAAATGATAATTAAAAAGAAACATATGGAGTATAATATAAAATGATAGATGTTAAATTAAAATTATCAATAGTGGAGCATTTATATCTATCCATATCGTCCATCGGCCCATCAACTTCAAGCTGTATCAAGGGAAAAAAAAGGGTCATTACAGAAAATGGGGAAATGGAATCATCAAAAAAGAAAATGCATTACCTTGACAATTTGCCTCAAAAAGTAATCTCACTGGTTTTGATTCAATCACGTAAATGATGTCCTATAACCGAAAAGAAAATGTCATTGCTATGCAACAGAAACCTCGCAAGAAGCAAAGCTAGCATGAACAACATGTCCTGGGGATTTTTACCAATTTAGGGTTAAAAAAAAATTTCCTGGTTTAGAGTGGTTTTTAAACTAATTTCGAATTTAAAATAAAAAATAATTTTTAAAAAAGAAATATTATTTCCGCCAATATCAATGGCAAAAATGCTATATAACAAAATATTTTCACCAATTACATGAGCTTAATTATTTTTATTTAATAAAGAAAAACTAAAGTGAACTCCCC